>PGFW01003743.1:0-18696 GCA_003123925.1 Haematobia irritans
AAAAGAGAAAGATGTTTTGGTCAAATTTTAAGGTTTCTATAAAAATTAGTTCTCAAAATTTTATTTCTTAAGAAAATTTTCTCAAAATTTCTACTAAAAAATTTGCTCATATATTCTAAGAAGAATTTGTCAATTTTTTTTGTATAGAAATAATTTTGCTAAAAATTTTATTGTCTAAGACATTTTGTCAAAAATTTTATTTCTATAGAACATTGTGTTCGCAAATTGTTATTTTTATAACATTTTTTTTAAAATTTTTTTTCTATTAGAAAATTTTGTAAAATTTTTATTTCTAATGGAAAATTTCTCACAAAAAGTTTTCTTTTCTATAGAAATTTTTTGCAAAATTTAATTTCTATAGAAAAATATTGTAAAATTTTTATTTCTATGGAAATTTATTTCTATAAAAAATTTTGTAAAATTTATTATTTTCCTATGGAAAATTTTCTCAAAAATTTTCTTTCTATAGAAATTTTTTGCAAAATTTTAATTTCTAATAGAAATAATATTGTAAAATTTTTATTTCTATGGAAAAATTTTGTAAAATTTTCTTTTCCTAAGTAGATAAAGTTTTTGCGAAAATTTATTTCTATAGTAAAAGTTTGTCAAAAATTTTAGTTCCTATATAAAGAATTTTTGCTCAAATTTTATTTCTAAAGAAATTTTTTTTCAAAACTTCTCTAACAATTTGGTAAAATTTTTTTCGATATTAAGATTTTGTCAAAATTGGTATTGTATAGAAAATCTTTGCTAAAATGTTATTTCTAATAGAACTACTTTTGGGAAAGAAAATAATCTCAGTATGTAAATTTCAATAAAGGAATTTAAAATAATAAAAGACCTTATTCAAATCAATCACACCGCAGGCCAGATCTCGCTAAAAACTATGGAAATGTGTAGTGCTCGACCACTGAAACATATATGTCCCTATAGTCAGGCCTTGCGAGAATTGGTATCTGGCAATTTTTCTTTTTCAATAAAGGTGGGTACTAAAGTTCGAGTTTAGCCGCTAAAATCGAGATTTTTTCACTTGACTTTTGCTTTTATAAGTCATTTTGATCACATTGTGAAATTTTTGCTTTGGGCTAATTGCATATCCAATTTATAATAAAATTTGCAACAAATATGAGATTTTATGCGCTTTTTGAAGCTGTATTTAGATTTTGCACATTAGCGGCTAAACTCGTAATCTTAGTAGCTGTACCTTTAACTAACAAATATCAATTCCCTTTAATCTCCGCGTCCAAATAAGCTGAAATAGATATTTAGAATGATTCTAATTTCTAAAATTCTAATAATTCTATAGAAATTTGTTGGTTAAAAAATTTTATTTCTAATTTATAAAATTCAAAAATTTCAATTAAATTCTAATTAATATTATAATTCTGTTTTTGTTAATAGAATAACAAAGTCATTCATTTGACCTTTCGATTTTTTTAAATCGATTGTTTGACAGTGTTTAGTCCCTTTGTATAAATTTGTGCTTTCGTTTTTTATTATGATTTTTATTTTTTTTTCATTTCTAATCTTGGGATCAGTCGTTTTTTTTATAATCTGTTGCCGATAAAATTTTTCCCCTACGTTAAGTCATTTGTCTAAGATTTACTCATCTTAGTTTAAACACCACTTTTGTAAAGTAAATTAATTTATAGTTTTATTGAAAGTATAGTCCTTACTTTTGGATGATATATATATTATATATATAATTATTTTTTTTTTGCTGTTATCCTGTTGTCAAAGGCAACCTTTTTTGTATGAATTATCTCTTTAAATCATTTAATTTGTCTGTTTTAGCATACGCTCACCCATTCTTCATTGTCAAAATTAAAACACTTGATTCCTTCCTTCTACCGTCCGTTTCTGATGTTGGGGAGAAAATTTACTTTTATTTTTTTTATTTTTGTTTTGGAGAGGGAAAAGTAGTGCACTGAGCCGATGACCTTTTATTCAACCTCTTGCGTATGATGTGGAAAAGATATTCAGTTTTCAATGGAGAAAAAACAGGTTTACACAAGCAGTTAAGTGACAAGCACGTTAATACACTGAAAATCTCACTTATACCTCGAGCATTCATCCAAATAAAAGATTTAATTTAGTAACGAAATTCCAATTGAAAGCACAAAAAAAAAACTAAAATAGGAACACTCAACGAAATAAACAGGAAACTCAGTGTAAAAGGGAAACCAAAAAACAAAAACGAGCAGGCATAGCTCACTCAATACTATTCGCGAAATATCGCAGACACTTTTGAAGAATCCTAAAAAAAAAGGAAATCAAAAGGATGAAGAGTTATCAGAAAATTGCAAGAAAAGGATAATCGCAAATCTTAAAGACAATTTCTGGGCGGGGAGAAACTTGGCACCTTCATTCTGATGGGATCTGATGAAGGATTCTGTTGTTTTTTTTTTTTTCTGGGGAAAATCGTTTTAACAAACACTTTGGTCAAATGTATGGAACATTCAATTAAATTCGAAAACTTTTAAAAAATGTTTCCTTTGTTTTATTCTTTACTTGACTGGAAGACTTTAAATGGACAAGTGATGTAAAACTAAATCACATAAAGGTAAAGAAAAAATTCCAAAGGGCAAGTAAAAAAGCTCTTTTGATTTCGTTTTTTTTTTGTACACGTCTATTAGTGTTGATTAAAAGACCTGCAAGCAAATGTTAATATGATAAAAAAGAAATCTAGTTATAAAATGTTTTTTTCTCGCTCATTTTTTTGTGTAAGACACAAGAAAGATGGAGAAATGGAACTCCAGCATCCATTTCATCATCAATGGGAGTGACCCTGAAAAAACGGAAATCTAGCAAAAATGTCAAAATGAATGACTACTACATTTAGACATTCCTGTCATTTCTTATATGTGGTATTATCATTATCAAGTATCCTATCACCATCATCATCGTCGTTGGACAAGCCAACTAACATGAAAGCAGGAAATGAGAAATGATGACACAGTGGGTTAAGAGAATTTTTTTTTTTTGCAATCGTTGAAAAGTTCCCTCAAAATTTTAGTTTTTTTTTGAAATTTGCAACAAGGAGATACTAAGGATACAAAAGTTAAAAATACTCTAATGAGAATTTAAAAATCAAGGTGCGACCAATAATCTTGCCTGGATAAATGAAATGCTTTTTTGAATTTTGTCAAAAAAAAAAACAAGTTTTATACTGCCGTAAGTTCGGCCAGGCTTATGTACCTCCACCATGGATTGCGTAGAACTTCTACTCACGCACTGTCAGCCACATATCGAATTACTTGTGTGCGGTAACACTTTGCCGGATGGCAAGGTCATCTTAAAATTTCTAGCACCGTCTTCTTAATTTCTAAGTTCAGTCCATAGAGCGTATATATTAAACAAAAAAAGGCCGATTAAATACGTATATAATTCAGGTGACAACTTTTTCTTATGGAAATAAAATTTTGACAAGCATTTTCTATAGAAATAAAATTTTGACAAAATTTTCTATAGCAATGAAATTTTGACAAAATGTCTATAGAAATGAAATTTTGACAAATTTTTCTATGGAATAAAATCTTGATAAATTTTTCTATTATGAAATGAAATTTTAACAAAATTTTCTATAGTAATAAATTTTTACAAAATTTTCTATAGAAATAAAATTTTGGTAGATAATTTTTGGGGATCGGCTATATATAACTATAGACCGATATGGACCAATTTTGGCATGGTTGTCAGCTGTCATATACCAGCACAAAGTACCAAATTTCACCACGTACCCAATTTTAACCGGATCCGATGAATTTTGGTCCTCCAAGAGCTCCGGAGGTCGAATCTGGCGATCGGTTTAAATGGGGGTTATATATAATTAAGAATGGTATGGACCAATTGTTGCATGGCTGTTAGAGAACCATATGCTAACACCACTACCAAATTTCAACCGGGATCGGGTGAATTGTCTTCCAAAGGCGGCTCCGGAGGTCAATCTAGGGATCGTTTATTATATGGGGGCCACATATAATTATGAACCGATATGGACCAATTCCTCCATGGTTGCTAGAGACCACATACTAACACTACGGACCAAATTTCAATCGAGTCGGATGAGTTTTGCTCATCCATGAGGCTCCGGAGGTTACATCTGGGGATCGGTTTATATGGGGGCTATATATAATTATAGACCGATGTGGAATAATTTTTGCATGGTTCTTAGAGAACATATACTAACATCATGTACCAAATTTCAGCCGGATCGGATGAAATTTGCTTCTCGTAGAGACTCCGCAAGCCAAATCTGGGGATCGGTTTATATGGGGGCTATATATAATTATGAACCGATGTGGACTAATTTTTGCACGGTTGCTAGAGACCCTGTACGAACACCATGTACCAAATTTCAGCCGGATCGGATGAAATTTGCTTCTCTTAGAGCAATCGCAAGCCAAATTTGGGGGTCCGTTTATATGGGGGCTATACGTAAAAGTGGACCGATATGGACCAATTTTTGCATGGTTGTTAGAGACCACATACTTACACCTTGTACCAAATTTCAGCCGGAATCGGATTAAAATTTGCTCTCTTTAGAGCAATAGCACGCCAAATTTGGGGGTCCGTTTATATGGGGGCTATACGTAAAAGTGGACCGATATGGACCAATTTGTGCATGGTTGTTAGAGACCGTATAGTTACACCCTGTACCAAATTTCAGCCGGATCGGATGAAATTTGCATCTCTTAGAGCAATCGCAAGCCAAATTTGAGGGTCCGTTTATATGGGGGCTATACGTAAAAGTAGACCGATACGGACCAATTCCTCCATGGTTGCTAGACACCACATACTAACACTACGTACCAAATTTCAGCTGGATCGGATGAAATTTGTTCTCTTTAGAGCAATCGCAAAGCCAAATCTGGGGGTCCGTTATATGGGACTTACCGTAGTGAACCGATATCGGCCCATTTGCAATACCATCCGACCTACATCAATAGCAACCGCATGTGCCAAGTTTCAAGCCGATAGCTTGTTTCGTTCGGAAGTTAGCGTGATTTCAACAGACGGATTGACGGACATGCTTAGATCGACTCAGAATTTCACCACAACCCAGAATATATATACGTTATGGGGTCTTAGAGCAATATTTCGATGTGTTACAAACGGAGTGACAAAGCTTAATATACACATCCTACGGTGGAGGTATAAAATAGAAATTTTGTAACAAAACCAAATTTGTTTTTTGGTGATAAAAGCTTTGAAATTTTCGAAGAAATTCAAAAACAATCTTAGCAAAGGAAAAATTCTATTCAAATTTAGACGATATTTGGCAAGCCTTGCTTACCTTTTGCAAAATTTTGAGTAAGATGGTGACTATGGCCAAATTATACGCAAATCGGGCGAATACATAATATAGGGGAGCTATATCTAAGTCTGAACCGATTTCGATGGAAGTTTGGCAAGGCTCGGTTCATATCGACAGAAGGTTTCCTTTTCCCAAATTTGAGGTAAGATCGGTTAATATATGAGGGCTATAATGACAAAATTTTAGAAAATCGGGCGATACATTAATATGGGAGCTATATCTAAATCTAAACCGATTTCGATGAAATTTGGTACATATAGTAAGTTCTATGGAAGACTAAATCTAGCAAACTTTGAGGAAGATTGAGAAATAAATAAGGGCTTATGGGCAAATTTGGGAAAATCGGCGATACATATTGTAACGAGCCATTTGCTCGTACATAGTCTTCTTATGTTGAACTTAATTTATTCTAATTTTTTTCCCTTCGTACCACTGTACCCACTTGGTTGCTGTGCGCCACAGTACCCATTGTAACTGTGGTCATTTTCTTGCGTGTGGTACAAGTGGTATCAAAGGAAAACCTACTTTCATCACCCAACGTTTTTGAGATTACACTTTGGTAATTCTCATTGGGTTAGTGTCTCGGCCGACTTAAGAGTGTGGGTTTGTCGGGACAATGGCTTGAATCAACCGGGGCTTGACGAACAGTAAAGTGAGTGGCAACGACCGCTGCCGAACTTCTGATAGCAACAACCGATTCATCCTAACGCGATTCGTTCGCATTCGATTGTAGTTAACGCGATTCGTTCGCATCCAAACCTTGTAGTAGATTAGAACTCCCCACTACTTTCTCCTATCCCTACCCCTCTAAGCTTATTCTAACACCTCTCCTCACCATCAGTCACCCCCGTACACGTAACACCGTCAGCCCGCCACCAGTGTTGCCAGTATTTTGCTCGACTCTTGTCCACCAAATTATGATGTTTTTCGTCCCCAAAATTCGCCAAATTTTAAATTTAAATTCCTCACAAAAAATCCCCAAATACATTTGTGACAAGTTTTTTTTTTTTTTTTGAAAAAAAAAGTAAAATGCTCTGCTGTCTCAAAGTCATTAATAGTTTAAAAATATTAAAATTTTCGTCAAATCAGCAAGCTGCAATAAAGGTCAAGATTTCTGAAAACACAACATCAAGCGAGACTGGTGATCGCTCTTCCAAATGCTGGAGATATGAAAAATGGGAGTCGTCACCTCTGTCTTTATGAACGAAACATTACTTTACTAAATATTCAAGCAGTAAAATTGGGTTCCCAAAGTTGATAGAATTCTACCAGAAATAGTAAATTTTCTATTATTCGGTAGATTGGTAGAATTTTTAATATTTTGGTAGATTTTGCAGCTAGGTACTTCAGAAATTTTCTATAGAAATAAACTTCTGAGAAATATCTCTATATACAAAAAAATTAGAGAATTTTTTCTACATAAAAATACAATTTTGACAAAATATTTTAAAGAAATAAAATTTTGACAAAATTTTCTAGAGAAATAAAATATTGAAAAAATGTTCTATAGAAATTAAATATTGAAACAAGTATATACAGCACTAAGTTCGGCCGGGCCGAATCTTAAATACCCACCACCATGAACCAAATATTAGGGTTTCCTTTGAAATTTCAGGAGGGCTTGAGGACTTGAGGACACTTCCCGAAGATAAATTTAAAGATTTCACCTATGAGGACTACATCAGATTCTGGATTTATAAGAACCATTTTTGTTGACGTTTTAGAGGAATCATTAACATCTCTTGTAAGTGTGCAAGAAAATTATAAAATATACGTCTTAAATATTGAATCTTAAATCTGTGGAAGTAAAATCTGGAAATTTTACATTGAGTTTCAAGCAATTTTCATGATCAGTACGCCTTCTACACCCTCAAGAAGTGAAGTCGGTCTATATGGAGGCATTATCAAATGGACCGATAAAAACTTAATCCGATACACGTTTTTGTGAGCCTAAAATATCAGAATATTTACAAATTCAGGCAAATCAGATAAAAACTACGGTTTCTAGAAACCCAAGGAGTTAAATCGGGAGATCGTTCTTATGGGGGCTATACATAAAATATGGACCGATACTCACCGTTTTCGGCACACCTCTTTATGACCCGAAAATACCTCTAAATTGAATAAAAACTGCGCGTTTCTATAAGCCAAAGAAGTAAAATCGGGAGATAGGTCTATATGGGGGCTATACCAAAATATGGACCGATACTCACAATTTTTGGCACACCTCTTTATGGTCATAAAATACCTCTAGATTTCAAATTTCAGGCAAATTGGATAAAAACTACGATTTCTATAAGCCCAAGACCCCAAATCGGGAGGTCGGTTTATATGGGGACTATATAAAAACCTGGACCGATATAGCCCATCTTCGAACTTGACCTGCCTGCAGACAAAAGACGAGTTTGTGCAAAATTTCAGCACGATTGCTTCATTATTGAAGACTGTAGCGTGATTACAACAGACAGACGGACATCGTTATATCGTCTTAGAATTTCTCCCTGATCAAGAATATATATACTTTATATAGTCGGAAATCGATATTTCGATGTGTTACAAACGGAATGACAAACTTATTATACCCCATCTCTTATACCATTCTATGGTGGTGGGTATAAAAAAGTTACATGTTCTATAGAAATAAAAGTTGGACAAAATTTTCTATAGAAATAAAATTTTGACAAAATTTTCTATAGAAATAAAATTTTGACAAAATTTTCTATAGAAATAAAATTTTGACAAAATTTTCTAGAGAAATAAAATTTTTGCAAAATTTTCTATAGAAATAAAATTTTGACAAAATTTTCTATAGAAATAAAATTTAGACAAAATTTTCTATAGAAATAAAATTGTGACAAAATTTTCTATAGAAATAAAATTTTGACAAAATTTTCGATAGAAATAAAATTTTGACAAAATTTTCTATAGAAAGAAAATTTTGACAAAATTTTCGATAGAAATAAAATTTTGACAAAATTTTCTATAGAAATAAAACTTTATTTATAAAAACGATTAAACCGATTTCTCGAAAAATTCCCCACAAAAATCACAAAATTTATGGAAATTCCCCACTCAATTCCAATCCCCACACTCAGAAATTTCGTCCCCATTCATGGAAAAATATCCCCAAAAAAATTCATATAGAAATAAAATTTTGACAAAAATTCTCTATACGAATAAACATTTTGAAAAAAAATTCTATAGAAATAAAATTTTGGCGAAATTTTCTATAGAAATAAAATTTTGAAAACAATTTCTATAGAAAGAAAAATTTTACAAAATTTTCGATAGAAATAAAATGTTGACAAAATTTTCGGTAAAAATAAAACTTTATTTATAAAAAAGATTAAACCGATTTCTCGGAAAATTCCCCACAAATATCCCAAAATTTATGGAAATTCCCCGCTAAATCCCCAAGTCCCCAACTCAGAAATTTCGCCCCCATTCATGAAAAAATATCCCCAATTTGGGGAAAATCCCCAATACTGGCAACACTGGTCCCGACGCACCACACCGTACCACCGTCGTCACCAGCCAAGCTTCGCACCGTGCTCCCGACACCATTTCCACCGCACCGCCTCGTCACCGACACGGCTTCCTCGTCGA
This sequence comes from Haematobia irritans, assembly GCA_003123925.1. Taxonomy (NCBI): domain Eukaryota; kingdom Metazoa; phylum Arthropoda; class Insecta; order Diptera; family Muscidae; genus Haematobia; species Haematobia irritans. Next base: position 8,924 of record PGFW01003743.1, read on the forward strand.
CACCATCGTCGCCAGTTAGCATTACCCCGCCCTATCACCGATATCGTTCATCATCGTATCCAGCCAATTCACCGACACCGTTCCGTCCATCACACCAGTCAACATCGTGCACTGCTGGGTGATGAATGGGCATCACCCAGCAGCGCACGAGTCCTCGTCATCGTTCGACAGCCCACAGCCCCACCAGTCGTCGCCCCACCAGTCGTCGCCGCCGCCCTTCAGTCCACTCATTGCCCTTACCCACAATTGTATTGTATATAAGTAAGAATTGTCAATAAAAATCCGCAAAAGAATAAAAGTAGTGTGTTATTATATAAGGTTTGTGGATCCTTAAAAGTAAACCCTGGACGCCCACTGCGCTACCTCAGTCCCAACGCAAGAAAACCACGTTACAATATATATAGGGAGCTATATCTAAATATGAACCGATTTTGATGAAATTTCGCACCCTTAAGCGGTGGTAAATTATATTACTTTGTACCATACTTTGACAACGTTCGGTTAGTAAGGAAGCGCAAAGTGACCCCATTTGTTCGAAATCGAGCGATACTATATATTGGAGGCTATATGTAAATTTCATCCGATCTTTTCCAACTTCAATGACATTCATCCTTGTGACATAAAAACACCATCTACCAAATTTCATCAAACTTAGTTAAACGAACAACAGACGGATGAACGGACACCAATAGCTAGATTGAAGCAAGGACACATTTAAGACACAATTCTCTTTTAAATTTGTGTTTTTCGTACTTCATTCTAGGAAAAAAAATTTTAAGTTTATTCGTTTTTTTTCAGTCTTTCTCCATTTTTCTTCAATTTCAAATATTCCAGACTCGACTATAAAGTAGAAATTATGCTATGTTTCAAGTAAAAACGTCTTTAAAATAAAGTGTTAACGTCAGTGGATTATACTTTGGCGACTGACAGCTAGGCGCACATCATCTGCGTATGCCACTATTTTACACTTTCTTTTTCTAGGGAAACCAGAAGGTGTTATTAAGCAATATTCCAAAGAAGAGTGTATATAACTCCTCCTTGGGGAGTGCCCTCTTCACATACCTTTGTATGTTTACTGTCCTAGTTTGACTAAAATACGGTCTCTTTGTTAGAAGTTCGTCTAACAGCCTAAGTATACTTGGATCAACATTCAGAATTGTCAGTCCATTTAGATCGAGCTCGGATGGATGTTGTTGAAGGCCCCTTCGTAGACCTGCTCTTCGATGTACTGGCATATCTATCATCCTTCTCCAGAGTCTTAAGTAGGAATGGGGATAAGCGTGATTGTCGCGAATCCTTCGCAATCGAGTGAGAGGCTTTCCCCGCTTCAAGGCGGATAATTAAGTTCGAGTTTAGCGCTAAAATCGTCATTTTTTCACGATTACTTTTCTTTAATAATCTCTTTTAAGGAATACAAACATGTGAAATTTTTGCTTTGGGCTATTCGCTATCAAGTTAATAATAAAATTTGCAACCAAATATGTATAATTTTATGCCTTGTTTTACTGATTGTGTTTTCACTTTAGTGGAAAAATGAACGATTTTGGCGGCTAAAAATCGAACTTAATACTACCTTTTAGGTATGAAAACACTTTTGTTTCCCTCCACTTTCCTGGGGCCATATGCTTAAGTTATACCATCCTATTACTATATATAAGCCGACCAAGCCAGGGATGATTCGTCAGTCACTGCTTGTAAACTCCGCCCAGAGTAATTCCATTCAGGTCCGGGGGAGTTGGATGGCTATCAAAGCGTATTGTTAACGCCCATGTTTTCTATATTCCGATACAATTTTCCTCGAACGGAAACGGACCGCTGAGCACCTGTGGCATCGCCCAGAACTTGGTTCGGTCGTCCTGATTTCCAGGAAAAATCGTGTATCTCAGATAGTACCTCCAGCGTCTCCTCACTGGACGTTATCCAATTGCCTCAACGATGTTTTAATGAAAACCTGGAGCGGAGTTAGTGGACGCTAGGTACGCTTCCGTAGTCTGGAAAGCCTGCGTCGACATATTTTCAATACTGCTGCCAGTAAATCATTCCAAGAGATTATGCTGGAGCCTTTCTCAGTTCTCGCTTGTATACTTTCAGATTCTTACTTCTGTAAGCGTCCAATCCTCAGGAGCTCTGATGGACTTTGCTTTTGTTTAAAGAGCTTCACTGCAGATTTCCTCCATTACGTAACTTCCGTAGACCAACATGGTGGTCGATTCTTTCCCCTTGACTTCCCCCCTAGGGCCATTGCAGCTTTCAGTGAGATGTTGAAGGCCTTAGTAATCCTCTCCACTGCGTGTTCGAATCTTGCACAGCTGCTCATATTTGTCTCTGGTATTTCCGGTATCATCATAATTGGACGATTCCCTATAACCGTAATTCGATAGCTTTCCTACACATTTGGCGGAAATTATGCGTCTTGGTGTATGAACATTCAATTTGAAAACTGATGTAGCGATGATCTGAGAAAGCTAAAAACCCGCCAATCAGATATCATTCATTCAGTTCTGTTTTTTAGTCGACAAAGGATCTGGGGCATCTCCATATTGCAAACTATACCACATTAGCATACGCAGAATAAACTCTAGGCATGTTTCCTCCTGCTTGTATTAATGTCAACCTCTTCCCATCAATATACTAACTATAATGACCTTAACTATAAGACAACAACGACTTCATTGAAAAGCTTTATCACTTTGGATAAGCGAAAAATTTTCATTAATCATAGAAATGCGTCTTCCAGTGCCTAAGCAAATTCTCGCGACGAAATTTAAGGACATGAAATCTTTTTTTCAGTGTATACTTGTTTTCTTCCACTGTTCTTTTTCACAATTTGCAAGACTATATGTCACTTATAATAAATGTTTCTCTCAAGTTGCAGTATCCTTTTAGCATCTGGAGGACTATCAACCACATATGAGCAAACATACTGGTTAGATATGATTAACATTAGTCCATGATGAAGATTCCAACGTGTATTCTTTCTATGAGGACATTTTCTTTTTGAAATGCATCTTTGAAATGTCTAAGAAAAGATGAACATGGTGATGATGGACACGATGATGATGAGGATGATTGATGTTCATGAGAAATTTCCAGTTTCATGAAATCGAAAACCCTTAAAACTAGAAACCAATTGAAAGAAACATTTTTTGCTTTTTTTTCTTATCTTCTTAACACTAACACACAAAAGGCAATTGAAATCATATCTAAAATCAAATTGCAACTTTCTATGAAAGAATCATAAGAGATTTATGCCACAGGAAATTGCCACATGCAGTGCATGTGATTGGTAGAGTGTGTATGAGAGCTTGTGTGTGTGTGTGCGTTTCCTGTGATTTAAGTTTCAAGTTTGGTATTGTCATCAAACTCATGTTGTAGTATAATGAAGGACATTTTTAATTGAAGCTGTCGCACAATATTGATGTGTCAATGTCAGTGTGTCAGTGTGTCGGTGTGAGTGTTCTTTTTTTTATTCGATTTTGAAAATTTGATTACAGAGCTTACATTGAATGTGATAATTATAGATATGCTGATGCGTATAGCAACAACTCAATTGTCATGTCATCAAATAGAGTCATTCAATAGTACCCACCAGTTCATCATCATTATAAACAGTGTAATAATTTGAAAAATTGTTTCCATGGCAGTTTAGATGAATTGAAGGAGACGGATGGATGAGATGGATGTGCTGACAGAATAAGTCATTGTTGCATTTTACTTTTTAATATAGTATTAGAAAAAAGTGTAGCTAATGTGCCCATAGGAACATGTACATGAAGCACAAATTGGAGGATATGATGACGTGCCCAGGGACCTACCAAAGCGCTGGCACCGCGGTGCTACAAAAAAAGGTCCAAAAGGTGATAAGGCAGGACCAAGCTAACGCAAGAAAGAACCGAGGAAGGGCAAAGGTACGTGTAAAAAAAGGATCAAGCGCGTAAAAAGCACTCAGGGAACAGAGGACAAGCCCCGTGTGCTGCTCGAGCAGAGGTACATAATTCAGTGCTATGATTCTTATATCTACCGCTAGTTGATAAATTTTAAGGAAAATCGGTTCGAGTTTATCCGGTCAAAATAAACAAACACAGTTTGGTTATTTTTTTTATTTTTAGAGTATGTGGAATTAACAATGGATTTATGGTTTTTGTCGCCTGTGCCATTCACGTTCAAAATCAATATTTCTACCAGCAACAATCATTTAATAATTCTTGAGTTTACATCTTCCAATCTAAATTAAAAAAATATCCACTTACTTTCATTGATAAATCCCACTCAAATGTCGCCTGGAACATTCTATCGATGTGCAAGAGTCTGGGATTTATTAGGCGATGATTATCTCCACTCTCACCCTTCTATCAAGCCAACAACCTTTTTGTGAGAACAAAAACAAATAGTAACATACAAAAAGACACAGCACTGAAGAAAGTGAAATGAAAATACAAAACAGCTTGCTAGTTCTCTTTGTTGAAAGTCTCATAGATCATCACCGCAACCCAATATGATTTTAATAACAAATTATATGTCGAACTAAGGTGATTATATTTTTATGATTAGTTTTTATTTTTGTTGTGTATGTCCATAGTTCCAGTATCAGATAGCAGCGATGAGTTGGAAACGCGATGAGTTTATTTTCCAAGTTACCCACACACTTATTCGGGAATGGGGAGTATATAGGGGTTAGCAATAAGAGAGAGAGAGAATACGTATAACTTTTTATTTTCTCACCAGAGACACCTTATTGACAAGAGGCTCAGTCTTTAAACTGATGTTAGTTGTTTACTCATTTTAACAGACTCTGGTATCAAAGAACTCAAAGGCTCTATTTGCGTGCGGGGGCAAGAACACAGTGATTCTGTGTCTCGTTTCTCGTTCTTGTTGTCCCCTTGTATCCAATTAATTTTTATGTTTATGAGCATGTAATTTTTTTATTGCTGATTTCGTTTTAGTATTGGATTTCAAACAAATTGTATACACAACCATTTGCTATATACATTGACTTTTGCACTTAACCGATCAATTATATTAGATCTAATGCTGCTTCTATTACCACCGGCGCCACTAACAATTGTTTGTTGTTTTGTAATTCCACTTGGATTTTGAAATACATATGCTTCTATGTATTTTCTAGTTTGTTTTTAATTTTGACCGAGTGATTAGCGATTTTTGAATTACGATTAATATTACCCCACAACGATCAAATTTCTCACCAAACGAAAGCAAAAGTGATCCTAACGAGATTTAGAACAACACTAAATTTGTATGTAAAGAACATTTGACAACAGCGGCAGCAGTGGCCACCATTTAATATTTCTCCGCTCTCCAAGCACGCACGTCCTTCTTTCTGTCCAGCCATTCAATTCAACTCCATGAACACGCACACACACACATAATTTCATATGGGGACTGTGGCTCAATGCAAAACCGACATAAACAAATAAAAAAAAATGATTTACTATCGAACACCGAAACAATTGGCCGACCCATTTTTGTCGGCGGCGGATGACACAAAATTTTTGGCTCCAGCGGCGGAAGACATTTATCCATTATAAAATCAGTTTGAAGTTATCCGAGTGTTAAAGAGATTAATTGTACAATCAACAATTCATTAAAATTTTCTGAGCTAAATTATTATAGCAACTTAATACTGATTGATTGTGGGTGGAATGTTAAAATTTTTGGCAAAATACCACAATTATTAATACATTTTTTATATTTAAATTTAAGTCGAGATGAGTCGACATATTCGGCGGCGGCGCCGACTGCCATAAAATGGTCGGTGGTGACTAAAATTGGCGGCGCGACTCGGCGGCTTCATTTTCGAGGCGAACAAAAATTCCAATTAGCTGTCTGTTAATACCGGTCTTTAAGGTCATAATATATTACATAAAGACCATGTCCATTTAACTGAAAAAAAAAGAAATTCGAGCATACACGCACAGAAAAAACATGTTTGGACATGGTAGCCGCGAAAACCATGTATTTTGTCTTTGAGATGAGTCGACATATTCGGCGGCGGCGCCGACTGCCATAAAATGGTCGGTGGCGACTAAAATTGGTGGCGCGACTCGGCGGCTTCATTCTCGAGGCGAACAAAAATTCCAATTAGCTGTCTGTTAATACCGGTCTTTAAGGTCATAATATATTACATGAAGACCATGTCCATTTAACTGAAAAAAAAGAAATTCGAGCATACACGCACAGAAAAAACATGTTTGGACATGGTTGCCGCGAAAACCATGTATTTTGTCTTTGTGAAAAAATTTTCTAGCCGAGAAAAATGTATGCTGACAATAAGCATTTCAATGGTTCTCACTGCCGCAAAAATGTTCTATAATTTAAATGATAGAATTTAAGACCAGTACATGGTCGGGAAATCACTGTACCTGCCCATTAAATATTTTTCACTTGTTTACAGAAAAAAGAGTTTTTATCGGTTACGAATAGATATGTTTAAAACCAAGTACATTTTTTCGTGACCATTTAATTTTTTAACTTTTTTTTGCTCCGAAAAAATGTATTAAAACTTTCAGCATGTACACACGATTCTGATATTGCGTGTCAGTCTAGTGTTGATTGTTGCTTAGAATGGACGGAGAATACGGAATTAACATACTGTGTTTTGTCGAGATAATGTATACACAAACAAAGAATAAAAATGCGCCCATATTGAATCTCGTATGCAATCTCAAACTCCAATTTTTTTTATCCAAACTACGAAAATTTTTTTAAGAAATGCAATGTCCAAAAATACTTACTTATCTAGTTAAAAATTTCGAAAATTCACTTTTTTTAATGGAAACTTTTTGTTCCGCACTAAAAGCCAAAATTATAATTCATAAAAGATACTATTCACACGATCATCCTCTATGATATCCCTCAAACTTTCAGCATATCACAATATCAGTTGATATCAAGATCTGTGGATTTTTGGACCAAAACTTATTTTCAAACTTTTTAGGAGAGCGTAATAAGTTCTTAATATATTTAAGTATCAATGCTGTAATCTATTTATGAAAAAGCTAAAATGCAATATCATAGTTTTTAGAAGTGCATTGCAATGAGATCAATATTGCTGATTTCGTTTTAGTATTGGATTTCAAACAAATTGTATACACAACCATTGCTATATACATTGACTTTTGCACTTAACCGATCAATTATATTAGATCTAATGCTGCTTCTATTACCACCGGCGCCACTAACAATTGTTTGTTGTTTTGTAATTCCACTTGGATTTTGAAATACATATGCTTCTATGTATTTTCTAGTTTGTTTTTTAATTTTTGACCGAGTGATTATAGCGATTTTTGAATTACGATAATATTACCCCAACGATCAAATTTCTCACCAAACGAAAGCAAAGTGATCCTACACGAGATTTAGAACAACACTAAATTTGTATGTAAAGAACATTTGACAACAGCGGCAGCAGTGGCCACCATTTAATATTTCTCCGCTCTCCAAGCCACGCACGTCCTTCTTTCTGTCCAGCCATTCAATTCAACTCCAATGAAACACGCACACACACAACATAATTTCATATGGGGACTGTGGCTCAATGCAAAACCGACATAAACAAATAAAAAAAATGATTTACTATCGAACACCGAAACAATTGGCCGACCCATTTTTGTCGGCGGCGGATGACACAAAATTTTTGGCTCCAGCGGCGGAAGACATTTATCCATTATAAAATCAGTTTTGAAGTATATCGAGTGTTAAAGAGATTATTGTACAATCAACAATTCATTAAAATTTTCTGAGCTAAATTATTATGCAACTTAATACTGATTGATTGTGGGTGGAATGTTAAAATTTTTGGGCAAAATACCACAATTATTAATACATTTTTATATTTAAATTTAAGTCGAGATGAGTCGACATATTCGGCGGCGGCGCCGACTGCCATAAAATGGTCGGTGGTGACTAAAATTGGCGGGCGACTCGGCGGCTTCATTTTCGAGGCGAACAAAAATTCCAATTAGCTGTCTGTTAATACCGTCTTTAAGGTCATAAATATATTACATAAAGACCATGTCCATTTAACTGAAAAAAAAGAAATTCGAGCATACACGCACAGAAAAAACATGTTTGGACATGGTAGCCGCGAAAACCATGTATTTTGTCTTTGAGATGAGTCGACATATTCGGCGGCGGCGCCGACTGCCATAAAATGGTCGGTGGCGACTAAAATTGGTGGCGCGACTCGGCGGCTTCATTCTCGAGGCGAACAAAAATTCCAATTAGCTGTCTGTTAATACCGGTCTTTAAGGTCATAATATATTACATGAAGACCATGTCCATTTAACTGAAAAAAAAAGAAATTCGAGCATACACGCACAGAAAAAACATGTTTGGACATGTTTGCCGCGAAAACCATGTATTTTGTCTTTGTGAAAAAAATGTTCTAGCCGAGACAAATGTATGCTGACAATAAGCATTTCAATGGTTCTCAACTGCCGCAAAAATGTTCTATAATTTAAATGATAGAATTTAAGACCAGTACATGGTCGGGAAAATCATGTACCTGCCCATTAAATATTTTTCACTTGTTTACAGAAAAAAGAGTTTTTATCGGTTACGAATAGATATGTTTAAAACCAAGTACATTTTTTCGTGACCATTTAATTTTTTAACTTTTTTTTGCTCCGAAAAAATGTATTAAAACTTTCAGCATGTACACACGATTCTGATATTGCGTGTCAGTCTAGTGTTGATTGTTGCTATGAATGGACGGAGAATACGGAATTAACATACTGTGTTTTGTCGAGATAATGTATACACAAACAAAGAATAAAAATGCGCCCATATTGAATCTCGTATGCAATCTCAAACTCCAATTTTTTTTATCCAAACTACGAAAATTTTTTTAAGAAATGCAATGTCCAAAAATACTTACTTATCTAGTTAAAAATTTCGAAAATTCACTTTTTTTAATGGAAACTTTTTGTTCCGCACTAAAAAGCCAAAATTATAATTCATAAAAGATACTATTCACACGATCATCCTCTATGATATCCCTCAAACTTTCAGCATATCACAATATCAGTTGATATCAAGATCTGTGGATTTTTGGACCAAAACTTATTTTCAAACTTTTTAGGAGAGCGTAATAAGTTCTTAATATATTTAAGTATCAATGCTGTAATCTATTTATGAAAAAGCTAAAATGCAATATCATAGTTTTTAGAAGTGCATTGCAATGAGATCAATATATCAACTCGCACACTAAGAAGATTTCTAAATTGTTTCGGAGTAAATAGTCGATATAATTAAAAATAATTTAAAGACCACAATAAACTTTGACCTCGATGTTATTATAGGTCCCTCAGCAAAAAGTTAGCGAATTTTTTTATAGCCAATTTGACTTTATCGTAGTTCTTGAAAATTAGTTGATTTTAGTTAAGTTTTGCAAAAAGTGAGAAAATTTTCTTTATTTTAATTATTTTTTGCTTGCTCTAATGACATGAACTAAAAGTGAGAAAAAATGGTGTGTACAAATGAAGTACACAATTTTACTAAATTTTAAAATAGTTCATATTTTCCCAAAATTGGTGAAGTTTACTTAAATTGCGTTCATAAGTTTTTGAATCAATTTTCTTGAATTTGGCAAAAATTATAAAATTATTTGTGACATGTTGCTATTACAAAACTATTTTAGTTAAAATTTTCTAAAATAAGCCAAAATTTTCTTTCACTGATACTAGTAAGATGAGCCTCATATAAGTAAGACTTTATTTATATTAATAAAAGTATTTGTCATGGACCTATAATAT
>PGFW01003758.1:0-13189 GCA_003123925.1 Haematobia irritans
ACATCAATAACAACTACTTGTGCCAAGATTCAAGCCAATTCGGAAATTAACGTGATTTCAACAGACGGACGGACATCGCTAGATAAATACAAAATTCAGTCACGACCTAGAATATATATTTTATGAGAACTGAGCAATATTTCGATGTGTTACAAACGGAACCATCAGATGGTGGAGGGTAAAAAAAGATGTTTTTGGAAAAATAAAATTTCGACCCGGAAACCTGAAAGTATTAAATCGATTTCACAAAATAATAATACCAAATATCAAATTGACCATTTCCCATAAAAATTAAAACTGCTGATCGACAATCGTCCAAATACATATAACTTAGAAAGGAGACAAGAGCAAATAAAACGCGCATATGTTATAATGTTGTGCACTCAAAATGTCAGTCAGTCAACAGGAATGTGGCTCGTTTGTTTTCATCTTTTCTATTTCAGTGTCAGCATTGACATGTAGTCATGCAAACAATTCCAGGAAAAAACCAACTCGCCATCCACACCCCTCGCGTCAATGGCGCGCTGATGAAACTAACATGAACACCGAGCCATTGGGATGGATGGATAAATTGCTGATTGGACGGACGGACCAAACCAAATAGTTCAGCAAGTAAGTAGTGTAAAAAGTTCATGACTGTTGTTTTGAACGATGGTTTGCGCTTCTTTTCATCGCGGTTGTATTTGCAACAGGAACAAAAATTCAAATAAATAACAAAAATATTTGCTAAAATAACAAGACAACGAAAAAAAGACAGCCTGAAAGCCAAAGCACATTGGCACATCAGTACAAAAGCATTTTTAACACTCAACGCTGTCAGTCACTTGTCTTTGTTTTTACAGAACACCACAGCAATGAGGAGCAGCAGCATATCGCTTCAGTTCAACATTATACTGGCTGACAGGAATTGAATGCAGAACGCGATCGAATATTTGGACAGAATGTGAGATATTAGCGATATCTGATCTGCTACGACAGTATGATTTGAACCGGATATAAATGAAATGTGCATTTTTAATTATCGTATTCGAATATTAGGTTAAATGGAGTTTAAACGTAACTTCCAAAATGGATTCGCCGATCAATGCGGGTTATAAATTCGCGGATCGAATGAAATCGCTATACACGTCCTAAGGCAGCTTGTTTTTCATTATTTACACACAGGAGGAAAATTGCAATCCACGAAGATTAATTCGATGCCAATAATTTTTTTAATTGAAAATGTCTTCCAATCACAGAAATGATAGAAATCAATTAAAAAATTATTGAAGGCCAATTAAAAAATTGATTGACCCCGCAATTAAAAAAAATTAATTTGATGACTATTAATTTTTTATGATTGATTTTTGTTTCAATTAAAAAATTTGTTGATATCATATAAATTTTAATTGAATATTTTTTAAAAACTCAATTAAAATTATAATTAAATTTTTGTGAAATTTTTTTTCTTGTGTGTCTGGGAATGATCAAATCGAATTCAGGATTAGCCAAGGATAATATCAAGATTAACAATGCTTTATACATCTAAGCAGAACCTTGTAAATTAGCGCTTTCCTCGAAATCTATAGAACGCAGCTCTAACACTGTTAGAAAAATATGGATGTATTCAATATGTTTCCGATATAAACAAATGTTTTCGGGCACATTTAAACACACAATATATTATAGTGCGAACTGTATTAATGTTCTAAACACTACACTAAATGTTTTGGGACATCCTATGTTTAATATGTTAGAATATATTATGTTTGGGGTATGAATGTTTCATAAAATCAATGCTTTGAAAGCAAACATATATATAATTTACAAATTTCGAACTAAAACATAACATATGTTCGTGATATTTTATTCAAAGCGTCAGAGAGATTAGAGAAAAGATAGAGATGGAAACCGGGAGAGTTGACCAAAGATATACAATCATAACACACAGAAAGAGTCAAAAGAAGAACAATTTTCTCGTGAAACCGCTTTGTATGTTGTTCGGAATGTTATGATAAGGCCAAAAATTTGATAGTTAAGTCTAAATATTATTTAATTTGAATATAAGAGAAATGACCATTCGGACCAAGAGAATATGACATTTGAAAACAAACAGCTATGTTTTCGCTTGAGAGGCAGCATTTATGTATGTGTGGACATGTGTTTTTGTTTATCATTTTGGCATTGCAACATTTTTTTTGGTTCGTTAAAAAAATCCAGGGTCTTCATAAAAATAACTGAAAGGGCACTAATACTCCTTTTTTAGAGTTGGACGTAAAATGATAAGGGAAATAGTGAAAATTACACAGTAAAAAGGGTATAAAAAAAAAAGTTTATTCTCTCTTTTATTAAAGTAGTGTCACGAGGAGTTGACGGACACTTCAAATATAAAAGGCGGGCATTAAGTTCGATTTTCAGCTAAAACCAATTTTAAAATAATTTATTTTTTAAAAAAATGAATTATTAAGAAAAATAAAAGGAATTGTTTAAGAGCGATGGTGTTAAATGCTAGTAAAAAAACTGTTCACAGCTAAATTAAAATTTATGTTTATAATTATAAAATTATTTATGTATGTTTATTAACTCGACTCCACGTTCTTCTTCTTTGTTAGTTTTTGAATTCCTTCCAAATTTTTAAAGTTTTTGTACCAAAAAACAGTTTTTATTACAAATTGTTATTTTTGCAATAAAAAATAATATCTTTATCCAAAAATCATGTCAATTTCGTTTATATCAAGCACTGATTTACTGAACTATATCTTTAATAGACCCATCATTTCGAATGTTTTCATTTAAAAAATTTAATATAGTCATAAATATAAATGTGTAAATTAAAAAAAAAAAAAAAAAAAAAAATCGTCGAGCCAGGGAATTGAACGCCACGACCCTTTTGGCATGCAAGGCAGACATTGGCCTAACCACTGCTCCCGTGGCAAAGCAAATGTATTTGTTTTCTGTTAAAATAAGTCATGTTTGCAATGGGCTCGTGGGCGCTGCAAACTATGCTATATATAAATGTAACTTAAAACGAATAATTATCTACTGGTGGATGCTATAACAGCTACGTAGCCCAGTGGATAGTGTGTTGGGCTTACGAGAAACTGTATGGTCCCTCGTTCGAATTCTCCCGTGGGGCAGGCGAAAGGTAAAATTTAAAAGAATTTATAAAGGGAGTGAAATAATTTCTTTCAACCATATTGTATGACAGAAGAAAGGTGGCCAATAACTAAAAAATTTCGTGAAGGTTGAAATTACGAGTTATTGTTTAGGGAGATGAGCACAATCGTGTTGGGAAAATTCTTCGCAAGCAATATAATATTTTTGGCTGCAAAATGTTGTCCCAAACATATAATATTGCACATAAAACAAACATGATTAATGTTTCGCATTTTGGTTTGTGAGTGGCAATAATATATTGTGTCTTCCTGCAAATATGTTTTGGAACATACGTTTAAAGAAGCGATATTTTTTTGAAGGGTGGTAAAGACTTTTCAAACTAAAATGAGCTTAAGTTCAATTGTCCGATCGGGATAGAATGAAATATATCGTTTAATATATTGGCAGTTTTTTAACGGCCTTTCGCTACCGAAATAAACCTAGTGTAAAAAACTTTAATTTTTCTTCTGTATTTACTTGTACTAACAGCATGTAGAACAACAATGTGCCATTTTGATAACCTACTTCAAAGAGGCTTATATGAGCTTGTTCTGAAAACTTGATTTCTGAATTGTGATTAAATTGGCCTTACGAAAATAAGCGGCTATTTGACCTATACATATCTTTCTTGTGAGCAAAAAATACAAAAAAAGAACGCCGAAACCAGTAATTCAGCTATAGTTTTTGTATGAAATGTCGCATTTACTAAAACATAGCATGTAGAAATTTTCCTACGAATTTTTCGTAATTTTTCGTTCATTGTTTAAAGAAGTTTTATAAAAAAGTTACTTTAGTGTCACCAATGATATAAAATATTTATAGCTTATTTAGATTAAAGGCCTTTACTTTAAAAAACATCGAGAAATAAATCAAAACTGAAGTGGGGAAAATTATAATTTATGTGGTCTTTTTCGAATTGTACCTTCTAAGTGGACATCGGTAGTGAAAGGGTTAAAGTCAGCTTTATAATCATTAAGTAACTTTAATTATGCTTTTTTTTTTTTAAAAAAAAAAAAAAAAATAAAAAAAAAAAATAAAAAAAAAATAAAAAAAAAAAAGAATTTAAAAAAAAGAAAAAAAAAAAAAAAAAAAAAGAAAAAAAAAAACGGTTTAGTTTTTTCTTTTTTTTTTAAAAATAAGAAAGAAAAAAAAAAAAAAAAATTTTTAAAAAAAAAAAAAAAAAAACTAAAAAAAAATTTTTAAAAAAAAGAAAAAAAAATAAAAACTAAAGTTAGCAAAGTGCTTACTCACTAGTCATCTGACGTACAAAAAGCCGGAAATATAACACAGAGTGGCCTGGAATAGTTTGCCGTATAAATAATTGTAATAATTAATGTATTTTTTTTTTTTTTTTTTGTTTAAGTAAATAATATTAATTGTAATGCCAAAGTCAATAATTTTTAGAAATTGACACATAAAAACGAAAGTAACTAAATGTAAATGTTGCACCCAGAAAAAAGTGACCAACTTCTTTAAGTTAAAATGAACTCGATTGTGAAGAAAGTGAACTTCTTATAGCGCCAAAGACATTTTTATTTTGTTTTGATGTGATTTTCGTAAGAAATTAGGTAGAATGCATCCATAGTATTAGCTTAACATTTCCTATATTTATGTACCCTATACACAGAATGAAAAAAATTTAAACTGAATTTGTATTCATATATGGAATGATTTTGTTGAAACTTTTTTCAATTCATCATGGAGAAATTCTTTACATATTTTTTGTGGTAGGGGAGCCACCGTGGTGCAAATGGTTAGCGAATGCGCCACCTTTGCATACACAGGGTCGAGGGTTTCAAAACCAGTTTCGACGAAACAACCAAAAAGTTTTTTAGCGGCAGCGGTATTATCCGCTCCTCAGTAATGCTGGTGAACATTTCTGAGGGTTTTCAAAGTTTTCTTCTAAGTAGTTCACAGGCAATGTGGAACGCCGTTTCGGACTCGGCTATAAAAAAGGAGGTCCTTTGTCATTGAACTTTTAATATAGAATCAGGGCAGCACTGCAGTTAATAAGAGAGAAGTTCACCACTATGGTATCGACAAATGGACCTGAAATACACCGAGAACAAAGTCGTACTGGTTTAGTAATGAAGAATGAAACTACGCAACGCACGAACAAATTGAACAAAAATTTTCCTCCACATTTTGAGATTTCGCACAAAGCGTTGTTATAACCAGCACATTTTTAATGCCCTGTTGTACTTTTTTAACTGAAAGTTCACAGAAATTAACATCCATCATCAATAGAAGAAAAAATTAACTAATAGATAAAGAAGAAAATCATTGGCGCCAAATCATGACCATTTTAAGCCAATAAAGTAGTTCCTTCTTGCTATCTTTTTTGGGGATCGTAATGAAAATTTTCATTTGTTTTTAGTTCATATTGAACTTTATGTGTACGGTATTGTAACTTTATTACTCAGACGTTTAGTTCATAAAAATTTTTTGAGAACATACTAGAAAAAGTAAGATTCATTAAGCTTGTGGAAAATTTCGATAAAAATAATAAAATTAAATAAAGCAATAATTATTTTCCAATAAAAATAAGTTAAATTTAGCGTTAGTTTAACTACGGAAATTTTTTTCTGTGTAAGTCTATATGATCCTGAAAAATATCGGGCTGCCACTATACCTTAACCTAACCTACATAATTTGTTGTAAACCTTTTACTTATCAAAATTAGAACTGCTTACCTTTGTTTTTAAATACAGTTTTAATTTATTTATATAGACAGTTTTTTCTTCAATAAAAGACATGTTTTATTAATATATTAAATATATTTATTAAGAATTAACGGCATCGACCTAGTCTTGAAAATATTAGTTTTATTATTCACTATTTCCAACTTCCATGTAAAGTACAACTGTAAAACGTAATGCTTTTCTTCTTCTTGGTTCCTTTCTCTTTTAATCAGATGCTGGCCGTAACGATTTTGTCCCTCCTTTTAACAATTTCAATACCTACAAATATAAACAAGCTAACGAAAGTCTTAAAGTCGGGCGGGGGCCCCCCCCGCCCACCGCTAATATTATACCCCTGCACCACTTTTGTAAGATCATAAATTTTCCGATACCATATCACATTCCGTCAAATGTCAGCTTTGGGGATATATATATAAAGGTTTGTCCGCAAATACATACATTTTAAATATCACTCGTCCTGGAAGAATTTGATAGACTCTACAAAATCTATAAGACTGCAAGAAATTTAAGTCGGCTAATGCAGAAGGGTGGAATACAATGTTAGTAAAAATATGGAAAGCGTTTAAATCGAAAGCAATTTTAAGGAAACTTCGCACAAGTTTATTTTATGATTTATCGCTCGATATATATGTATTAGAAGTTTTAGGAAAATTAGAGTCAGTTTTTTAGCAACTTTTCGACTAATGGCATTTTCGATTGGAAAAAAGATGGCATTAACATAACTTTGGAAATGACACTATTTTATTTGAGCGAAATACAATGAGGGAAAAAGTAAGTGTAACAGCAGTACACATATTTTTTTGTGAAAAGCGAAAACGGCCCTAAGCAGTTTGGCGATTTAACAAGGAAATGTTGGTATTCTTGACCATTTTTTTTCCGAATCAGAAAAAACATATAATATGGGAGCTATATCTAAAATCTGAACCGATTTCAGACGCAAATTTGGCAACGCACATAGCAACAAAATGATAATTCTTACTCCCTTGTGCATATTTCAAGCTAAATCGGAGTTATAAAATGGGCCTCTGTGGTCATATGAGTGTAAATCGGGCGATCAAGCTATATATGGGGAGATATATTAAATCTGCAACGCGATTTTCAACCAATATTTGCACGCATAGCTACAATGATAATTCTACTTCCTGGTGGCAATATTTCAAAACTAAATCGGAGTTAACAAAATTGGCCCTCTGTGGTCATATGAGTGTAAATCGGCCGAAAGCTCTATATTTGGAGCTAATAATCTAAATCTTGAACGGCGATTTCAACCAAATTTGGCACGCATATTGCTACAATGCCAATTCGTACTCCCTGTGCAAAATTTCAATTAATGCGAAGTAAAAGATTGGCCACTGTGGTCATATGAGTGTAAATTCGGGCGAACAGAATATATATGGGAGGCTATATCGAAATCTGAACGGCGATTTCAACCAAATTTTGGCGACGCATAGCTTACAATGGCCTAATTCTAGCTTCCGCTGTGCAAAATCCTGCAACTTAATCGGAGTTAAAAGATTGGCCACTTGTGGTCATATGAGTGTAAATCGGCGAAAGCTATATTTTGGAGCCTATATCTAAATCTGAACCGACTTTCAACCAAATTTGGCACGCATAGCTGAACAATGAAATTCTACTCCCTGTGCAAAATTTCAACTAAATCGGAGCAAAACCATTGCCTCCTGTGGGTCATAATGAGTGTAAAATCGTTGAGCGAATCTGAAACTTCGCAAAGAATCAATAGGATGCTATTCTGAGCCAAAACCACATACTTGGCCAAATTTGAAGTCGATTGACTAAAACTGCGACCTAGACTTTGATTACAAAAATGACGGAACATCGGCTATGTCGACATGCGGGAGCCCACCCTGAGCAGTTTTTGCCAAAGACACGCATGTGTCCCTATGCTCGCTCCTTCCTGGGTGTTGCAAACATATGCAGCGTTGGTGCAATGGTTAGCATGCCCGCCTTGCATACACAAGGTCGTGGTTCGATTCCTGCTACGAACCGAACACCAAAAAAAGTTTTTCAGCGGTGGATTAATCCACCTCAGTAATGCTGGTGAGCATTTCTGAGGGTTTCAAAACTTCTCTAAGTGGTTTCACTGCAATGGTGGAACGCCGTTCGGACTCCGGAATATAAAAAGAAGGTCCGTTGTCATTGAGCTTAAACATGTGAATCGAGCAGCACTCAGTGATTAAGAGAGAAGTTCACCAACTGTGGTAATACAATGGACTGAAATAGTCTAAATGAGGCCTGATAACATCGCTGCCACAATAACCTAACCTAACCTAACGTTATAATACCCCTGTTCCACAAGTGTGGAGGCAGGTATAGCAAATCATAAACAATTTTTTTCACAAAGGTTAGCGTCACTGTATGAAAGTGATAGACTTAGTTGTTTTGTTATTTATGTTCAATAATTTTGAAAAAAAAACGAAATTTTCTCACTAATTTAAAATAACAAATATTTTATTTGTTATTTATTATATTATTTTACTATATTTATTTTTTTACAATCCTCCGTATACATAACAACGCGATTCGCAATCTAAAAAAACACTTCACACGCCGGCAGCAAATATCTGAAAAATTTTCCTATATTCTAACAAGTTGTGTTTCCTTAAGTTTTGAAAGGATTGAATACATTCTTTTAGTACGAAATGAACTAAAAAATTTTTTCTTTGCCAAAATGTTATTCGATGTATGATAAGCTTTCTAATAATATACGGGAGATTCAGTGTTAGTCGTTTTATAAGAAATTGTTACTTAAATTTGAGGAAACCTTGGTTTTTACGTTGCGTTTTTGTTTATTTTTTAACGATGCTTTGGCGTATCAGTGTTACTCTGTTCAGTAGTAATTCTTAATACCGCAGCGAAGAAAACAGTATTAAAGTAAAATTCTATGCCCCTTATTCTAGTTTAATGAACTGTTGCCTGAATCTGCTTTTCAAGTTTAGGATTTTTTTACTGAAACAAGTAATTTATTATTTGCGTAAAAAAAATTTAACTTTAGATGGAAGATCAAATTGGCTAAAAATAAATTAATAAAGCATTTTTTTCCTTATAGTTTTCGATCGAAGGCACTTTTTTCTGGGTGCGGACGGGAGCGCGACACCTATCATAGGCCCTTCACCACCATGTAGAACAAAATTTTCTGGTGAAACCATCTCGAATCCATCACATTTATTGGGAGCTGTATAGAGCTCTAAAAATTGCGAAATGTAATTGTTTTTATAATCTTGAGCGCGCTGTTGGAAAAATTGTTTGGCACTTCTACATAATTTTTCTAGCAATTAAAACATAAATCAGATAACCGCTCTGGATGAAACACAATGTAAGGTAAAAAATGTAGGTACATCAAAAAAAAAGTGAAATCCCTATATTTCAGCTAAAAGCCGATTTAAGCTCTCGTTTTAGTTCAGGAATTATTACATTTTAAGAAGTTTCCATGACTCTAAATAATTTTGTGTACGTGTTAGTTAAATTAACTAAAACTAGAGGAAAAAATTATACACAAATGAAGCACAACAATTAACTAAAATCGCTGGTATGCACCACCAAAAATAGTTCAGAATTTCTTAAAATTTTTGTAAATTTTACCAATAATTCGCCCATCTTTAACTTCGTATGGCACTAAATACATTGCTTGCCATTTTGAACTCCAATTTTTTCCTTGCAAGACTATAAAGTGAAAAAAATTAATTTATGTCTAATAAATTTTCTTGAATTTGTCGAAAAATATTTACTTATTTTTGTGATATCGGCGTGATGCCAGCGTTTGTAGTACTGTTTAGTTAAGAATCTTCTAAAAATAATCGAAATTTTCATAAAATTAAAGCAAAATTTTCTTCCAGGTGGGTTCATGTTTTTTCAGGTGTTAATTAAAACTAAAATCATTTTTTATGCAATTGAGTAAAAGTGGGCATTTTATGATTATAGAATTATGGCAACTGCTGCCGATTTTGGCAAGAATTATGGCTAGATCTGCGCCAATATAGGTGGTGCAGCTGTGGATTTTAAGATAATATTTTGGACAAAATCGGCGATAATCTATAGAAGTCATAGGCTTAAATTATTCCCAACTGATTCTGTGAGAAGTATGCTATTGCGGTGTGTGGAATATACAATATGGGTAAATCATAATTGAAATTGTATGTAAAATGTGGCTATTCAGATTATATTGCCCAACTCGGAGAAACGTATATATGAGAGGCTATACTCGTTAATCTTAACCGGTTTGAAAACAAATGGTCACCGATTTCGTTCCAGGTAGTATTCCGAATCTTTTCAAAAAAATTTCCGGAATTTCAAATTACTGCCAAGACATATGCTTTAATTTTTTTTCGCATTGAAATTAAATGTCCTGTCCTATATATCGAACGAAAGATTTCTTTCGTATGTCCAAACGAAAAAAAATTTGATTTTGGTTCCTCTATTTCGAAAGGCAAGTTACTTCATATTTGTTTTGGGTAACGGTATAACCGAAAATATACAATATGTGTCAAGAAAAGAGTAAACACAGTTGTTAAGATTTGAAGGGTGAATTTTCGGAGACCAAAATATTTTAGAAATACCTCATGTTCTTTGATAATCGCAGTGTATTCTACATAGGCATAACGATACGCAACTTTCAAAAAATAGAAGAACGCCAAATTCATATCGAATTTCCGAGTGACTGCCTTTCCTTTCGAATGGGTTTTCGTTCGATATACAGGAATGGGGCACAAAATCGATTTCAAAAAATGTTTTTGGATTTCAATTAACTTTTTTAAGAATGTACATTGTGAAGGTTCCAGCATATTTAGAAATTTCAACATGTGCAGACAATGAACGACTAACGCCATGGCGTTTATGGGAAATTTACCCCAAGTGACTAAAATATGGGAAAACATTATTTTCGAAAAAATGGGAACTGTTTTGGCTTGTCCCCGAATAAATCGCGGAATGTTACGGCGCAATGTCCCCAGATTTTGCAAAGCCAATCATATGCAAGCAGTACTTGTGATAAGGGCTACCAATACAATTGAAAGAAAAATTGTCACTTTTTTTGCAAAAAAAGTCGCGATAATGCGGCACTTGGCATTTTTAAAATCGTCAAGAAATGTGGTAATTTAAATATTATTAAAGATAAACATAGTGCTTTGAATATAATATATACTAGTATATATAATATATATAATATATAGTATTAGTATATACTATATATATATATATATATAATATATAGTATATATATTATATATATATATATATATAATAGTATATATATATAATATAATTATATATATATATATATATAATTATATATATAATGATATATATATAATATATTATATATATATATATATATATATATATATATATATAATATATATATATATATATATGATATAGTATAAGCCGTTAGGTTAGTGATTAGGCGTTATAAGTGATATCACTATATATATAATAATATATAATTATATATATTATTAATAGTATATATATATATATTATAATATATATATATATATATATATTAATAGATAGATATATAGTAAGGGTGAGTTCTTTTTGGAGGTTAGATTTTTCATCGCATTAGTATTTGACAAGATCACGGTGGGATTTCAGAGCATGGGTCAAAGAGAAAGATGCTCAGTATGCTTTTGAAACAGTTTCATCATGAATAGACTATAACTAAGAGCAAGCGCTTGCAAACCGAGGTGCTCGGCGCTACAGAGCATATGATTTTATTACCAAAATGCAGTGGCAGAAATCCGCTTTTTTATCGACAAAAAATTTTGTTCAGCGATGAGGTTGGAAATGGCTCGTAAATAAGCAAAATTGCGCAGCATTTGGAGTGAAGAAGCAACCAAGAAGCCGTTCATAGAATGCCCCATGCATCCGAAAAATGGCAACTGTTTGGTGTGGTTTGTACGCCTGGTGAGGGAATCATTTGGAGCACGTATTTTTTCAAAGATGCTGTTGGACGCTAGGGTGGGGGGTGCGGCGTCGGGTGCGGAACGTTACGGCGTGAATGTGGTCGCTATCGTTCGATGGCTAACAAACTTTTTGTTGCCAAAAATGGAAGAACGAACTTGGTTGGAACTCATGTGGTTTATTCACAATGGCGCTAAACACTTGCCACACGCAGCTCGTGCGATTCTTATGGCCATTTTTGAAGGGAAAACTTCGGAGACGACAAATTAATCTCAAGAAATGGATCCGGTAAGTTTGGCCACCAAATGATCATGCGATGTTGACGCCTTTAGACTATTTTTTTGTGGGCTACGGTCAAGTCTAAAGTTCTACAGAAAGTAAGCCAGCACACTATCCAAGGCTTTGAAGACAACATTTACCGTAAGAAATATCGGGCTATTCCGGCCGGAAGAATTGGCTCGGTAAAAAGTTGCCATCAAAGAATTGGAGCTTTCCCGAATGGACCAACGCGATAGCTAAGAGCGGCAGGCCGCGGTCGAACATTTAAATGAATATCTTCAAAAAGTATAATGTCATGGACCAATCTAACGTTTCAAATAAGAACGGGGATGAGATTTTTTGCAAATTTTATCGGTTCTTCTAAAAAAAGTGCCTAAGGCTAAGCTCTTTAAGCAAATCGCACACCTTTATATATCATAGTACGTATAGTAACTTATAGTATATAGATATATAGTATATTAAGTATACTTATAGTATATAGTACGGACGATATATATATATATATATATATATATATATAGCTATATATATAGATACTAATATTATATATATATATATAACTATATATATATATAAGCTATATATATATATAGTAGTATATATAGTTTATCATCTAGTACTATATATATATTTTTTTTTTTTTTTTTATTTTACTTCAAAAAATTTGCAAAATTTCTTGAATTTATTTTAATTTGAAAATAAAGATCAAAAAAATTTATTTTTCTAAAATGATAAGCTACTATTAACTAGCAACATTTTTTTAATTTAAAAATTTGGTTTGATTGGCCTTTTCGGATAATTATACTGGTATGTGTACTCTGTTGTACCTGTTATAACTAATTCCAATATAATTAATACATGTTTGTATTACGCATTCTGAGTGGATATACCAAAAGGTACGCGAACGCGATCCAGTAAATATTTAAATATTCAAAATGTATATTTAAGGCAGTTAAGCACCCTTAAAGTACGCAAAATTTCATCGATATCGGTTCACATTTCGATCCGCCCGATTTTCCCAAACTTGACCATAAAGACCTTATTTACTTACCGATATTTCTCAAAGTTAGTACAGTGTAATCTTCTATAGTACAAACTATATATGCCAAACTCATCAAAATCAGTTCAGATTTAGATATAGCTCCCATATATAC
>PGFW01003761.1:10295-23345 GCA_003123925.1 Haematobia irritans
AAAAAAAAATGAACCAAACAGACGAATGAGATATTTCTCGTATAATAACCACAACTATAGTAATCATACCTCAAGGAAAACATCAAAAAAAAAAAAAAACACACCATACTGCTAAATCAATTAACTTTCTTAGCTCACAAGATCCGTCTAGAATCACAACTGGCGCACGACATCAAATACGCGGAGATACCGGAAAGTTAAGGAATGTAACTTGGGTATCACTGAGGAACCCCTTACCTGTTGCCTGAATGAATAAGTAAATTTGTGTGTTGTGGGTGACGCAGTATGATTACCACAGGAAATATAAGCTACATAGACATGACGATGGAAATCTCTATAATATCAAAAAAAAAAAAAACAGAAATGAGAGATTAACTCCTGAGAATAAACAGAATTAACCATGCTTACAGATACACCGACTCACAGACACACCATTAAAACATACCTGGTATACCAATAGATAATCTAACGAGATATAATTATCACAGCAAAAACAACAAAGTTGATCCGGAATTCAGTGGTCATTACAAACAACAATAAAAAACCAAACTACACATCGTAAGGACACCAGAAACAGAAAGTCGACATAGCTATGAAAGCGGACACCTCCCTACTAAATAAAAACAGATCTGACATCAACAAGACAACCCTAGATCTTTCATTCTTTCAACTAGCTGATTAATCTAATATAGTGATTCTACACCAGAACTCTCTCTATTTATCAGTCGCAATAGTATCTACCCGCCTGAAAACCATCGAAAGAATTTAGATATAACATTAGGAACTTCTTTCGCAAAAAAACCAGAAAAAGGCCTTCGAAAAGCGTGACTGAAATTTCACTCACACTCACGCACATACTCGACACGAAAGCAAAGTGTTTAATCACAACTCACGACACACGCTCAACCACACACACGTGGCTGCGTCACTCGAATTCTCACTCACAGCACATCTCACCATGAAATGAATTAACCAGCATCCTTACCACTCGCACAGAAACTAATTCGTATAAAAAGCACTCATCTCAAGCACGTATTCTACGACAAATGTCAACGGAAAATACAACCACGAAAACTAACTGTAAAATTTATTCTCACAACGTGAGATAATTTCAGCAAAGGATAACAAAATTCAAATATAAGTCGACAATAATATGTCTCATCTCAGGAGACTAAATTAAAATATATTACTACTCTCTCTATCGTGGAGCTAAATTAAATTTTCAGTTAAACATACGAGTCACTGAATTAAATGACATCAAAATTATTATCTACGTAAAGAGCGCTAAGAATTAATGCAGAAAATACTTATAATTCCTCAGCAAACTATCACGAAAACAAATTATCTATCTACACACAATAAAAGCTCACCACTACGACAAATACTCAATATATTATAAGTACCACATTTCACAATATACCAAGCACAAACTACCACCCGAAGTAAATGCTTCCTGAGATTATTGTTCACTGACAATACACCCGATACATTCTAACGTTGTTAACACCCCACGAATATCCATTCGATGTCACGCGCACACACTCTTATCAATGACGGGAAATGGACCCCATAATCCTAAACACAATACAACAACATACCATTATAAATAATTTTTTCTACTTATTATATATTTTACCTTTTATTTTTTAAGGACATAACCACAGAAGATCGACAAATTATCTCCATCAGCACGACAAAAGGGCACAACTCATTATAGTTTTATTAAAAAATACTTCTCTCCCTACACTCGCCAAACAAACAACAATCTTAGGGGAGACTGAAATAAAATTTGAAGTTGCCTTTAAAATACAAACCACCTGTCAAAGACCTATAATATACAACCTCCCATATATCGCGCACATATATTTCAACTACACCAAATTTCTCCAATATTCCTTCTCTCTTTATTCATTACGATCTCCATAAAAACAATCTACCGGACAAACGGCAAGAAGAAAAATTCTAATAGGGCACACATCAGCCGACCCTGACGATGGTATATCATTGGAAATTTCATAGACAAATTAAAATAGATTTGTAAACCTAACAAAACTCCCACATACGTCCTCTTCACAGTTACTCCAGATAGAATCTCAATGCAAACTCGCTAATGGGTCCCACGAGATTGCCACAGAATGGTAAGACATTACCAACCAAATTAATTGTCATATGAATGTTCATAATATATACATTCCGGTCTCTCAAGTCTGATTGGTACGTTCATATGTATGCTCTAATAGAGATAGAATATTTCAGAAACAAATTCACTGTTCCAACAAACCTAAGAGACCCCAACAAAATACACAAAAACTCTCTCACTACATTCTGATACAAACTCAGAAATAATCGAAGACAAAATTTCTTCACAAATACTATTTCATAAATAGACAAAATCATAATATACTACCACAAATACTAACTACAAACATACATCGACAAAAAAAATATTCTCCTATACAACATTACAAATAAAACCTAAATCTCGCATAAATAATACAAATATTATAGACAAACTCCAAAACCACCCGAAATCTTACTTTACAAATTTTTTCATAAAAATACTTAATAACACAAACTACACAATGATCGACACCAACCCATCACACTATCTATATGAATAATAATGATACCAAAAAGGAATTGTATATAACAAAATTTTTAATCATAGAAAAACAGACAAACATAAATACTCCATAGACAAATTCCTAAATATGTAATAGGAATCAAAATTTCTCAGACACAACATACATCTTATAGAACACATGAATCTTAGCCAAAATCAAATATACGATATGAAAAAGAAATAGAAATTTTGACAAAAATATACTGCCTTATCAGAAAAACAACAAATGTCTCTCTAACACTAAAATTCCGTATAAGAATACAAATTTATCGACAAAAACTATTATCTATAAACACTAACAAACATTTTGAACAAACATATATAGATTATAATAGAACACTACAAAAAACATATTCTTGAGCAAAACTTCCCTATAAAATATAATCCATAAATCTCTTAGACAAAAATCTCTAAAATATATAAGTACGAAAAAATAAAAATTTACATGACACAACATTCTACTTATAGAAATGAAATATATATGACAAATATTTATATAGGATAATAACACCGAAAATAATATAATACAAAATTTCCACAAGAAATAAATAATACTCCGAACCCAAATTATACTATAATAGAAACATCACCGAAACTTTATGACAAATAATTATTCTATAGACTTAACAACACACAAGAATCTACACTCCTCATATAGAACCAAACATATCGTTTTTATAAAAATAAAAAATACATAGTGCACAACTTTTTAATACACTAAGAAAATAACAATATTATGACAAACATTACTTTTTATAGAATTAAAATTCTTAGACAAGAATGAATCTCTCTAAAACTCTTGATTTAAATAGCAATAAATATTTATGAATCAAACTTTTCGCTATAGAAAATGAAATTTTGACACACCATTATTCTATGGGATAAAATTTCAACCAACAGTTTCCACTAGAAAATCAAAATTTATACAAACTTTATTAGACAATACCCAAATTCTAATATTACAAAATTTCTTATAGAGCACCAAATTAAAAATTTCAACCAAAAATTTTCCGCAGGGAACACATACAAAGTTGACAATATTTCTTCTCTTATATTAGAACGTAAACGATCAACCTCTTGTTAGTTAGCGATACAACACGCATAGATTATCCTAAGCTAAACTCAATGCAATAAGATAACTAACACCAAATTAATGAACCACCACCAATATACATATCTGATAGAAATAAAACAAGTTCTTATTGCTTGCTTCATTACCGAACTAATAACTGATTTCATATCACATTGAACTGACACATAACTTGGCGATTAGCATATCACCGATTATTAATCGAAGACATGAAAGATTAATACTAAATAGCCAACGAATTCGCAAAATGATGGGAAAAAAGTAGCAATTAGACATAACGTTATAGGCCTACTCCAGTATGATCTGTCGTCACATTACATGGTCTTAGTAAATACCGCCAATAATCCCTAAATCCACATTTTGAATAACAAGTATCCTCAGTATTTTTAATCATTGCCCCTCCTCAATAAACACTACCCACGTATCGAACCACTCCCTAGCAGGGCAGGAAGGTTCACAATTGGTAACTTCCTGCAAACATTCTCAAAATGATGTATTTTCTGGGCATCAGATCTAAAATAACTACCCTCCTTCCTGAAAGTTCGCACATGGTTATCTCTTTATACTCATCTCAAGAACACACAAACAACTTCTAATCTCATAAATAAACTACTTACCTCCTTAGACATTTTGTTTAGTTTCATTAGCTTTCTACAATATCAATCTCACTCCGTAGGCCTACATCAATTCATCATATTACAAAATCCCAATGCTTAGTCAATTTATAATGTCATGGAAGCAAATAGAATATACCAGCATTTTGATTACATATCATTACTCATGATTACACGCGTTTGAGTCTCTAAAGAAAAATTAATTATATATACCTTGCACACAATTCTATCTCATATGCCAAAAACCACAGTTACTTATCCAATTTGAAATAAATGGTTCAATGATGCAATGTATTTAATATGGCTGATACAGGCTATTCAAACATTGCCAGAAATGAATTGCTGGACATTGAGTCACAAGCACCTCCTAAAGAACTTGGTGTTTCATATTCATTACGAATAAAATACTCACATAAAAGCAATTCTAGTAGGAATATTAAACGTATAAACACTCTAAGGCCACAAAATATATAACAGCCACACCAGTACATCCACGAACCAACAATAGTAGACTTCACAATTGTTGAACCATCACCACATTACCAATCAGAACACGTACTCCTCTAATCCCTCCTCTGCTAGGATGCTAACCTCGTGGTTGAATCCAAAATGATTTATTAGCCACCTTAATGTACTGAACATATACAACAACAACAACACACAGAAATCACACGCCCACGTAATAATAACTTGGCTATACCAACCAATGCAAGGCACCAAGACGAGAATATTATCCATGTCAGGTAATTATGTGATACAGTGAGTCATCACGAATATCTCACCAACCAACATCACTAACCCCCCGCGCGGTTCCAACAGTAAAATGTCTATACTATAAACAACCTAGATGTATAAAACTTACTCATTTATCCCCCGACTATTCAAAAAAATTTCCGTATTAGTCCCAAAAAACAACCTAAAACCTTCCTAACACCACTTAGGTGTACCTTGTCAACCCATTCAGAAGGAAGAGAAAAAACCTCTGAATCCTCCCAATATGAGATATAGTTCCAACCCAGTCGATAGATATCCACCTCATGTGCATAGTATTTTTAATATGAAAGAAGAGGATTCTGTTACAGAAGATAAACACATATCCCGATGGCCATAATACAATACGGTTTTGGTAATATATATGGCTGTCACTACACGCCTGCGAATAGCTACAAAACACAGTCAAACCACACAACAACTATTAACACCATAAGGGTTTATTTTCGATGATATTGCCAGGTGAAATTGTGTCTAAAAAGATTGAAATTTCTATTATCACTAAATATTCTTATTATATTAACATAATTGGATTTATATGGAATATTTGTTAAAAAATTGCAAATATCTTAGTTGAAATAGCTATGGTGTTGGACTAATATGAGTTGGACTAAAATTTATTTAATTTTAACTTTAAAGTTTAATTTTTAAATTTATTTTTAAGTGTCTACTTATAATAAATTTTCAAACTATGCATAAAGGCTTTGAGTGTTTTTTTTTTAGACAAAAAATCCCAAATTCCTTTATGAAAATTTGTTGTAGATAATATATTTTTGGTTAAAACTATTTGCATAAACCTTTTTTTTAAGATCTTTAGACGAAAATTGTTGTGAAAATTTGCCTTTATATTTCTGGAAAAATTTTCGATGAATGTTTGGTGTCTTAAAAAATAACGCACCAAATCAACACACAAAACTATCTCACGCGTTTCCGTCTTCCATAAAAAATTTGATATGCGAAAATTTTGCATAAAAAAGTTATACTCATACGACAAATGTCAAAAATAGTTATTTGTTCAATGGATATATTTTAACACAAAACATTCCCATGGCAACATAATTGAACAAATAAAAAACAGAACGACAAATCAAAAGAAAACATTGCATTAAATGAAATTTTTTCATGATAAAAAAATTTTATAAATTTTAAGGCTATGGTCCACACTAAGCAAATATTTGACAAGTAATGAGTGTCAACAATTTTTCACAGAACCATTTTCACAAATATCTGAGTAGCCCGTTTTTGGCAAAAATACTCTACTACGAGTTATATATCCAATATGACTCAAAAATGTTAGCTGGTTTGGCTTGGGCGACGAATTCTTTTTTGAACTTCAAATATTTGCCTCGTGTGACACAAGCATAAGAAAACACCTTAAACTGTTAGATTGTATAATATATTTTTTATTTATTTTTTTTTTGCAGATGCACACAAATATTTTTATTTTAATTTGGCGTCGTAAAATATCTCTCCTATTACTTTTATCATCGCTTGTACTCTTCGGTCTATGGACTTGGGCTTATTTTGATACAAATCATAATTTTCCACAAGGATATGGTGTAAATGTAAGTAAATGCCAAACACTCTCTATCTCTTCCTCTTTATCCCTCTCCGAGAACCTGAGAACCAAAACTAAATCTCCCTATATTCACATTTTAGAATATTCCCGATGCCGATAGCATAGATAAAGACTCCTACAAACATATCTATGTCCTGCAAAAGCTTATCGCACAAGCTAATCGTGTTCTACGTTTCCAACAGGAAACCGACAAAATAAGCACAAAATCAAAAAAGGATCTACGATCCCAAAACCATCCAAATAGTCTAGCCAATTCTGGTCTAGGAAGATTTCTTAAACCTACCAAAAATCCCCCATCTGTTGTAATAGAAGAGGCATCCGCCCAAACTCTCTCCTTGGTGGCAAGACGTAAAAAGGGACCGATAGTTGGTGAAAGTTATCTCTTCGAAGAGGAACGTTTAAAAATTTTAGAAAATCAACAGCGTGTTCGCAATTCTGCCATGGATGAGATACAAAATCAAATGGAGAATGAAGCTCAAATGTTATCCTCAGCTGAGCGTCAAACACAGTATGAACATGAATTACAACGTATGGGTATACCTGTTGTTGCTGGAATTGGTCCAGATGGTGCCAAACCACCCAAAGAACGTTTGGTTCATTTCGATTTGAAAGGAGCTCCTCCAAAAGTAAGATTGAATTTAACTACCTAATGATTTGAGTTCTTAGAACTTTTTAAATTTTATAGATTTCATTTTTAAAAGAATTATTGCCAGTTATGAAAACTTTGGGTGCCACAGGTTTGTTGCTCGAATATGAGGACATGTTTCCATTTGAAGGAAATATTTCAACTCTAGCTGCCAAAAATGCTTATTCACGTGAAGAATTGAAGGTAAGACAAGAATCCCTAAAATTTTAAAATATTAGCATATTTGATTTTCTCAAACATTTAAAGTTCATTAGAAAAAATTTTTGTTGTTGTTTTATTTCAATAGAAAGTTTTGTCAAAATTTTGATTTCAGTAGAAAATTTTGTCAAAATTTTGATTTCAGTAGAAAATTTTGTCAAAATTTTGATTTCTATATAAAGTTTTGTCAACATTTTTATTTCTATAGAAATTTTTGTCAACAATAGAAAATGCTTTTCAAATTTACTCTATAGAAAATGTTGTCAAAATTTTATTTCTATAGAAACTTTAAACTTAATTATATACGTATTTAATCGGCCTTTTTTAGTTTAATATATACCACGTATGGACTATGTGGTATATATTACGGTGTTAGGAAGTTTTAAGATACCTTGCCATCGGCAAGTGTTACCGCAACCCAAGTAATTCG
Source organism: Haematobia irritans (assembly GCA_003123925.1). Taxonomy (NCBI): domain Eukaryota; kingdom Metazoa; phylum Arthropoda; class Insecta; order Diptera; family Muscidae; genus Haematobia; species Haematobia irritans. The sequence goes on from PGFW01003761.1 coordinate 18,247, forward strand.
ATTGTGGATGACAGTCTTCAGTAGAAGTTTCTACGCAATCCATGGTGGAGGGTACATAAGCTTCGGCCTGGCCGAACTTACGGCCGTATATACTTGTTTTAAATTAAAATTTCTTTATTTTAAAGAAATTTGTTCTTAATAGTGTGTAAATTGCGCATCCTAAAATTGAGGTTGCGTAATCTTTAATATCACGTAAATATTTTATTCAGTGTAGCCAAACATTTCTCGATCTTAAAATACGAATTCGTTTTTTTTTGTTTTTGCTTAAAATAGAGGACGCATTTCTGTGATATAAAGTCGTTTTCCTTGTGCAAAAGTTGATAAACTTTTCCTAGTATCAAATACGCGAAACTCAAATTTAAAAGAGAATTATGTCTTAAATGTATCCTTACTTGAATTCTCCGCTTCTTTGACTCGGAATTAATACCAAAATCATGGGTGTAAAGGTCAAATCTTTGAAACCGAATATGCTTTTTTTCAGTGTAAGATTAACGTTAGCCTTGAAACTGCGCACAAAAAAGTGGCACTACCAAAAAGTTGAACAAAATCACCGCATAAAAAAGGTAAATAGCAAAATTTTTTATAAATTAGTACAACTCCAATGCTGACGGAGGTTACTTCCCAAAGATTAGATTAGCTGCTTTGTTTGCAACTTTCCGAGAATAAAAGCAGTGTTTATGTGATATGAAATGGGTACCAAATATTTTGATACATGGATTCAGAGAGCATATTTCTTTTTAAATATCACAATTCAAAATTTTACATGAATTTTCATGGAACGCAAGGGAGGAGTTTTATGCTCTGATTAAAACTTTTTTCCCCTATCCTAGAAAGAAATTATTTCAAAAATCTCAAGAGCCATTAAAAAAATTGGGTTTATGTTTTTTAGGAAAAAACAATGAAAACCAATTTCGAAACGTTTTCCTTCGTCTGACTCACGTTTTGAAATAATTACTTTGCTTACTCGTCAGTTTGTTTTCTTCTTCGCTGTCTTTTATTTCCGTTCAGTTGTTGTAAGAAACCTACCCTACCACATAACAGTCCCCCCAACTATAGTTCCATTTTGCCATTTATATATTTTTTGTGTGTTTATATGCTTCACGTTTTACATTGATTAACCTAAAAAAACGCATGGCATAAAAAGCCAACAAAACAGGCCAAGGAACAGAGGGCTTTATCGCTTGCTCCCATTAGGTGTTTACATTTCTTCTTAAAAATTTCATTTAGGTATTGTCATTGCATGGAACCATTTGCGCATGTACCCATTTTGCTTTGGTGATCCATGGCAAATGACAAATGGGTAGAGGAGGAACAAGTGCAGTTATTAATATGCGATAGACACACTGACGCCCCAAACCCTTCGTCAACATCATCCCCTTGGTGAAATTAACAACAAAAGAAAGAAAATATTTTTACATAAATATAGGAGCTCATTAAAAAATGTTGACAAAGAACCCAATCATGACTTTTACCGAAGGTACCAAATTTTGTGTTGCCTCTACGAGTTAGTTCCACAGCTAGAGACCGGAAGCAGAAGTAAATGAATGATAAAGTCGATATCAAACAAAAATTAAAACTTTTTCCCTCATAAATATCAGGGTATAACCAAAATCGAAATTCGTAATTGCTTGCTAAACTTTGAGGATTGCTTATTCATCTTAACTGCTTATTATGATGTTCTATGAAATCCTAAAAGTATGCTTCAATATTTTGTGGTCATTTTTTTCTGTATTGGTATTTTGTGTTCCTTTTTTCCCCCATTAGTTATTAACAATGAACTTGTTCAATTATTTTTATCTACATACAAATAAAACTTTTTGACCATCATGTTTGACTAATTAAGAAGATGACACAAAACAAAAATTAGGACAACAAAAATGTAATACAATATACACATAACTTGATATCTGTTAATGCAAACCAATTATCATCTATGCCAATTTGCAAAAAAAAAAAATAGAAATGAGCATAATTTGGTATCCAGAATTCCTTGAAAGCAATATTCTGTAAAACTTAATGAAATTGTTTGAATTTGTAGCATACTTTTATGGGCTGTATTTTTTCATGCCTGTGGGACAAAGTGACAATGTGTCATTTTAGTGGGTAATTTTAAATCAAACCAATACAAATGACCTAAATAAAAAAATATATATTATATTGCACTAAATTCATTCAAGTTACTTTAAATAAACTAAAAGCGATTTCGATTCGGTGAAAAAGGTGTAAATCTAGGGTTACACTATTTCTTCCCTAATTGTGATTATGCCCAATTTATTGTTCCGTTCTAAACTCAACACCGCATTTTTTTATACTTTACAAACAATTTCGTAAATATTGCACTTTTTATTACATCAAAATTGCTAAAAGTTAACTTGCTATAAGTTAACTTTTTTTTTATTTACCCCCATGAAGCTCCCTTAGAGCTAGGTTAGCTAAAACCCTTTCCATGGATTGGTGTGTAATTCTGTCTATATAATCACGTGCAGTAAGGAATTTAACTGCCTAACAATTTTCAGTTAAAATAAAATCACAACAAAAGCCGAACGTAGCTGTATGAAAATCTACGATATTTAAGTTAATTTATCAGCTGTCAAATTAACAAGAAGAAATTACAAATAATTTTATTTTGTAAACAGAATTTCGTGAGAGGAATATTCTGCAAATCTTAATGAAATAGCATAATAGTTTGCAGCATACTTTTATGGGCTTTATTTAAGAAAAACAGCATATCAAGTCATTTCCCAAGTCATGCGGGCATAACCGATTGGTTCTAGGAGACTTTAATGCCTACCATGAGCTTTGGCATTCTCTCCCAGGTAATGACCAGAGAGGCATAACTTTGGCAGAGCAGATAGATGACTCCATATTTTGCACGGTGAACGAAGAGGTCCCCACGAGAATTATGGGTGAGTTCGCCAGATATATCTTTAGCGTCACCCGGTCTGATAAATTACGAATCCTGGTAAACCGTCATTTCACTGGCATCAGATCACCTCCCCATAATTAACACCATTAACCGATCCTCCGATTTCATAACCTCTGAACGCCGGACGTTTATTAACCAAAAGAAAGCCAACTGGGAATGCTTCAGAGAATACACAGATCGCCGTTTCAGTGAGCTACCGCACCCTCCCATGTTCATGTTGCTCAGAGGTCGTTCCGGGACATCATCAACGCAGCTGCCGCTCTCTTCATTCCAGTTGGTATAATTGCCCAAGTGAGGCCCACCTTCCCAGCCGAAGCGGCGGGACTCGCATACGAGCGTGAATAACGCCGTCGTGCTAGCACTGCTGATCCCAGAATCAGGGAACTAGAGATTAGTAAGGTAGTCGACGAGCACAAGCGGAACACTTGGCTAGAATCTATTGGTATGTCTCTGTAAACCTGCAAGCTCTTACTGCGTGAGAAGGCCGTCATGATGGCAAATGTTCGATGGGAGAATTGCAAGGGTTGTAACGACACCAAGCAAATATGGCCCCATTTAAACTTAAACCGAACACTAGATATGCTAGTGTTATCGAGACGTCAGATATCACTCCTCATGTCTGCTATAACGGGTCGCTGCCTGATAGGCGAATTTGCAAAAACTATTGGCGCGAAGTATAATAACGATTGTATGAGCTGTCATGATGCGGAGGAAAAGGAATTAATTAAACACCTCTTATGTGAGTGTCCTACTTTTTGTGTAAGACGTAAGCAAATGTTAGGGGCATATAGCTTTAGATTACTGGCGGACCTGGAAAACGTTAACTTAAGCAATGTGTTAATGTTTTTGAAACAATCTGGTTGGTTCAACAAAAGAAACTTATAGAGAAGGTTCAGTGGTTAAAACTAGAAGTGCCCATATGTAATAGGTACTTTTAGTTAAATGTGGTATCACAATGGACTGAATAGTCTAAGTGAGCCTGAACCTTAATCGGGCTGCCACTTTAACCTAACCTAACCTAACCTTGGTTAGAGCACCTGAAGCAATGTAACCTAGGTACACGAACAAGTAAATTGTGGTCAACAGTGAGAGCTGTCTCTTATACACATCGCGAACCCCGCTACTATGGATGGTGGTATTTCAGTCACCTTTGGCGACGTGACAGTGACTGATCCGAAGAGGTGCGCCACATTATTCAACCGACTGTTTGTCGAGCATCCCGAGAGTGATAGAGCGAAAAGGAGAGCCATTCGTCGCATCCGTGGTCTCCGAGCAGATGACAAACCACAATTTACCATAGCCGAAGTTACCGATATCATCAACAGCGCGAAACCATCCAAAGCACTGAGCCCTGACGTAATATCTATGCTAATGCTGAAGCATCTGCGAATAACTGGAGTTGAGTACTTGACCAGACTCCTCAATTTGTCCTTAGAATCGCTCATTATACCCGATGTCTGCAAAATGGGTAGGGTGATTTCACTACTGAAACCAGCAAAAGACTCGAACAAGGGTGAATCTTACAGACCGAGTTCCCTTCTCTCGCTAGTAGCCAAGACAATTGAGGCGCTACTCCTCCCCAGCCTTGTGGAGAATTTTCCAACTGCTACTCATCAACATGGATTGCTTGACCTATCGAAGGTATTCGATACGGTCAACCATGCCAGACTTTTCGAGGACATCGAGAACATGTCCCTAGCGGCGGGAACCAAGCGTTGGGTTACTAGCTATGCGGACGCCAGTCGTATGTGGAATTTAGGGATAGGAAATCAAGACCCCGTAGAGTGCAACAGGAATTCCCCAGGGTGGGGTGATATCTCCGGCACTGTTTAACCTCTACCTATCCTCTATTCCACACCCTCCAGACGGCGTCGAGATTGTATCATACGCATTGTACCAATTTGCAACAAAGGGCCACACGGCACGCGTCATTTTCTCTTGCCCAGCTAAACCAACCCGACTTACCACCAGATCACTCTGGACACACCCCACCTTAGTCACAGAGTTCCTCGATGTGGTCACAAGCTGAAATACCAAAGGCGTATAACATAAAATGGATTACATTACACTTTCAATTTCCTTTCTTTCATTTCATTTCATTTCATTTCATTTCATTTCATTTCAATTTCATTTCATTTCATTTCTTATTCTATCATTTATATTCTCTCACAAA
>PGFW01003768.1:0-10437 GCA_003123925.1 Haematobia irritans
GGAGTTTGAGATAGTATCAATATTGGTCCCACAATTTGCATATCTCGTGTGCGTTCTTCTATATAGTGATGTTGCATCATATCATATAGTCATTTATTAACATTGCCCTAATTGAAATATAAAAGGGGGGTTGTCAAATTTGATCTTCAATGGTGAAATTAAACATTTTTTTGACTATAAATCAATTACGATATTTAATATACGATCCACTTCGGTTTACCCCCAAATAAATACAAATTAGTGGTTATCAAATGAATTAAGTCATATTACCGGAGTCGACTCCGAGTCGGGGAGGTCGAGCAAATGTTGGCTTCGTGGCTCGACTCCACAGCCCTGCTCCTTATAGCAACCGATTGAAAGTAAGTATGTTAACATGGCCACTTTGGTCATTATATCTGTATGCACTGTATTATTTTCCAGCTCGGCGTTTTTTATATTAAAATTTATTTCATAATATAGCAAAACAAAAATAGTAAATTCTAATCAATTTTAATTTGAAATTTTGAAAACACTATGTTATGAAAAGATGAAAGTACATAAAAATATATTACTTGAAGCGAAAATTCGATTATTTGTTAACGCTCCCATTACATCAGAAACCTTTCCTGTAATTGGGTTCAAAACTAAGAAAAAATTTACAGCATACGGGGAATTAATGAAGAAGTGGCAAAACATAACAAAAAAAGGTGGCACAATAATTTAAAAATCAGGGAGGTTGATTTCTAAAGATTTTACTGGAGTCGGAGTAGTAAAAATTTTACTCGACTCCGACTTCGGGAAACCTTTAAACACACTTTAAAACATTTCATATTTTTGTAACTAAACAAATATTTAGGCAAATTTGATTTGAGTTAATGAACCGATCAATGTATGATCAATGCGCTGCAACTTTCAATGATGGGGATTATTCTATATTTTCTAGAAAATTAGACTATAAGATGAGCTGAATCGATCCATTTTAATGCTCACCACTAGAAGATTCTATTTATAATATTTCGAAATGTTGTTATTGCTTTTATTTGTAGACCTCACGTCCACATATAAACCGATCTTCCGATTTGGTTCCTTGGACCCTTAGGTTAGGTTAGCCTGGTTGTGCCAAAATGTTTACCATATTTTTGCCATCCTGAAAATTCCACACGATTCGCTGGAAATTTGGATCTCTAAAGAAACATGCCAAATATGGCACCAGATTTTGATATAGCTAACATAAACGATTCTTGAACCATTAGACTCCACATTCATTGCCATTTGATCGTATTTGATTAAATGTATTTCGTACATTTATTTGGGGCCACAAAATATTAAAGTTTTGTAGATATTAATTATGTAGAGACCGAGATGGAGTGAGCTGATGCAATTTTTCTCCACACCTGGTCAAAACGTATGCGTAAAAAAATGTGTAAAAGTGTTTTACGCTAAAAAAGTTGGAAATTTATAACGTTTGATACTTCCATTTGTTTGCAAAAGAATATCGATTATATTTAAAAAAAATTATTTAGAAATCCCTCATGGTATGTTGAAATTGTAAAAAATAAAGAAAGTTAAAACTTATTTAGAATCGTTGTCATATGACAAATTTATACAGGCAAATAGTAAGGGTATGATGATATATTGGATGTTAGCTGATTGTTGAGTGTATGCGTATGTATTTTAATTTGATTTAGTTTGGGATTATGAAATAATGTTCTTTTTAGTAATATAATGATGTAAGTTTATTTTTATTTTCAAATAGAAAACAAAATACAAATATGGATAATATTGAAAATGGAAATTAATTGAAGTAACAGATTGTTTTTGGTATATTCGTAAAATTTTATTTGATTTTATTATATATATAGTTTTTGGATTTTTTTATTGTATTCAATAGAAGAGGCTTTAAATTCTATAGTATTAAGTTATGTAAATTATATCTTTTTTTTATGTTGTCAGTTTATGGCCTATGTTGTTTTTGTGTTTGTTGTTTATTATGGTTTCTGTATTTCACTATAAGTATTGTTTGTGGGTATCTGTCACTCAATGTTTTGTCAAAAAATTAATTTAAACAATATTTGTTTTAAATGCGACTTTATGTATTTCCCGATTGATATGGTTTTTTTTGTGTTTTTCGTGTTACATTCCATGTCTAGTAGATTTATTAAATTGTCTTTCATTGTTTGATTATTAAAGAATACAATGGTTTGCAATGCAATTGAATTTTAGTTTTTATAAACAAATACGTAATGTCATTGTTTTTATTTTCCAACCATGTACGATATTTTTCTTGACATAATTTCAAAATAAGGCATAATATAATATTACAACTTAAAACAAAAAATAAGCTAGATTAATAAAATGGAGTATAACAATTTGCATTAATAACCGTCGACTATACTACTTGAAAAAAAAATAGTAAACACCATCAAAAAAATTTTTGTTAATTTTAGAAATTTAGATTATTATTAGAAATTAACTAAACAGTTATTAATCATGCTGAATATAAACAAATAGGTAATATTTTCGACAATTATTAGTACATAATTAATTTGTTTTTCAAAATTTTGTATTTTGAAGAAAAAAATTGGAGTTAAAAAATTGCAAGAATGTCTTTAGTGTCCATACGAATTCATTATGGGCAATTGTAGTAAAATGTAGCAAATTTAAAGAAATTGATGAAATATTTGGCGGGGGAGTAAGAATTTAGCTGAATAGTTTGCTTCAATTTTGTGTATAATGTTTCCTCACGTTTTTTAGTTAATTTAACTAACGTACGCAAAATTATATAAGTAATAGAAAACTTTCGGCACCTAAAATAATTCATGGAAATGAATATAAATTAAATTGGCTTTAGTGAAATAAAGGGTTTCTGTTTTGAGTGTATTAATTGATAACAAAAGGTATAATACTTTATAGAAAAGATTTTGACCAGCCTTAAATGTTCACAAATGAATTTCAAGCACATAGACTAGTTTTTATTGTATCTTCGCAGTTCTCTTTTTACACCAAGAACATAGAAATTTGGTAGTCTTAGACACAGCAGGAAATCCCTGCTAGAATTGTGTATTATAATATTATATTTAACCCTAAAAATAGTGGTCAGGTATAAAGTTTGATCGGAACAATCAAAAGAATTGTGCCTACCGTAAATATTGATTTTAGTCCAATAAAATTATAATACGATCGCTCAGAATCACTCATAAGTCGATTAGCGCTTGTGTCCGTCGTAATGTCCATAGTTATTGTGTTCACGAGGATTCGGTGGCCTTATTAATGATTTTGATGAATATATTGGTAGCAGGGGAGTTTTTTGGCACAAGGACGGAACGCTATTGAATTTGAAGAAATCGAATCTAAATTTAGATATAGCTTCCATATAATATATGTATTCAGACCATTTCGACAAATGGGGTGCAAGTTGCGCGTTTTTCAACGATGTCACTCTAAATTGTACAAAACGGTAACTTCCATCGCTTACAAGTTGGCAAATTATCATTCCAAATGGTTCAGATTTAGCTATAGCTCTATAGTATATATATATGTTCGCCGATTTTCCTCAAATTTGGCTCATAGTACATCTATTTAATTAACAAGATGTTACTCAAATTTAAATTTTAGATGTACTTAGCGTTCGTAATTATTCGGTACTGTAGGTCGTTGTGTTTTCATAACATATTGCTCGGATTTTTTTACAAATTTTATTTTATTTACTCGTAACTAAATTATACGATTTCTTTTTTTACATAATGGCTCAATATTAGTGGCATAATAATATTGGACGCAATAAAACTAACGACTGTGTTGTAGAAGTATGTGGGAATTCCTTATATTTATGGTTTGTATCTAATATTTACGTCTTGTAGGGACGTACGGGCAACTATGTAGGACATTTTTACTCAACACAATTTGTAATAATGTTATTTACATTTTGGTGCTCTTGAGAGGAGTGAAAATTAAAGGTCCGGCAAGTCTTGATCTTTTTAACAAATAGTGGTAGAAGCTTTATTTCCTGGTAGAAATTTTGTCAACATTTATATCTATTTTGGAACAATTTTTGTCAAAATTGTAATTTCTATAGAATTTTTTTTAAGAAATAATTTTTCTATAAAATTTTTCAAAATGTTATTTCTGTGGAATTTTGTTTTCAAAATTTATTTTATAAGAATTATATCATTTTTTTTTGTAAGAATTTTCTCACAAAATTTGTTTTATAGAAATTTTCCAAATTTTATTTTTATATTGAGATTTAACAAAAACGATTACTAATGGGTAGAATTATACCAACTGTGCAACCGTGTGGTAATTACAAATTTTATATTCAAGTTATATAAGTTGATATTCAGGTTTTTAAGATAATAAAGTTTTAGAAACGATTTTTTGATTTTGTAAAATTTTTAAAAACATGTTTAAACCGAAAAATATAATAGGGAAAGATTGTTTGGGAATGTATGGGAAAAGTAGGTGAACTTATTTGTCTTGTGGGTTAAACGAACATTTTCCTGGAACATTGATATTAGCTATAGTCAGATTGACAAGCAAAGCACCCATAGACATGTACGATTTTTATTTTTTGTAATAATGTCAACTGCGGTTTAATTTCAGATATATGTTACCCCACAATGTATGATTAATAGTTCTGTAAGTGGTTTTAAGGGTATGATAATAGTCGCCGCGACTTTCTACATAGTTTACTTACTTGTTTTTATTTCAGTTAAACTAAGAGCATGGTTTAGAGAATCGAATATAAGAAATACAAACACAGTTGCAATTTTGGTGACAAAGTAATTACGGTGCCACTCTGACGGCTACTTGTCATTTTGATGATTTTTTATTGAAATTTTGCATGCAAAATTTGATTTGGTTAAAGCAATAACTTGACGACTTTTGAAACTATCTACTGATTTTTTCAAAGTAATCATGTTATAGGTTTGGACTTTTTTTTTCTTTTATGATTTTTTTTTTCCAAATTGTATTTTTTTGTTCTTCTGCACTTCCTTCTTCGTTTAGAAGAATTTCATAGTAGTTCAATTTCAATACATGAAAAGGAAATTCGCTGAAACTTCAATTTTCATGTATTCTTTTGGCATAAAATTATGCTAAATAATCGAATGTTTATAAAATAAATTTAAGTTTACTTAAATTTATTCAATATCCTATAAGGTACTGTAAGCACTTGAAAAGTTGGTAAAATTTCTGGGATATTTTGTAGATTTTTCAATTTTTTGTAGAAAAAAAAATTTGACTAAATTCTTTTAGACAAATAAAAAACAAATTTTGTTATAGAAATAATTAAAAAAAATTTACATCAATAAAATGTCGTTACAAAATTACTATGAAATAAAACTTATGCAAAACAATTCATTTTAAAAATAAAATTATTGCAAAAAAATTATCGCATAAAAATAAAATTTGCAAAAAAAATCTATAAAAAAATTGCAAAAATTTTCTATAAAAATAAAATTTAGCATAAATTTCTATAGGAAATAACATTTTCTATAGAATATACAATTTTGACAAATATTTGTATAGAAAATAAAATGGTTGCAAAATTTCTACAGTAATAAAATGTCGCAAAATTACATGAAAATAAGATTCTGCAACAATTTCTATAAATAATAATTTTTCGTAAAAATTTTTCAATAAAATAACTTTGCAAAATCGTTCTGCTAGAAATAAATTATGACGAAACTGTTTGGCAAATTCTATGCAAAAGTTTGCAAGAAACATAAATTATAATAATAAATATTGATACAAATCAAGTTTTACTACAAATTCTAAAAAGGATTTTTTTAATTTGTAGTTTGAGAATTCATAAAATTTGTAGGAGTTTTTGGCCAACACTCAACCTGACTGTGAGTCAAAAATTGAGATTTCTAAGTGTTTTAATGTGCAAGGAGGGCGTATGATTTATTTACATAGTCAAAACACTACCATACGGCAACGTGAACTAAACCACTTCCAGCCAAAAAGCGTCACTATCAAAAAATTATGAGAAACGTTTTTTGGATGAAGGTGATGCAAAATTGTCAAGACGCGATGATTTGGCAAGGGCTTGTCATAGACGGTGTCAACCATTTCAACAAGGTGACATCACTTTAAGGTGATCACAAATCAGCTGTTTTGGATGTAAATAAAAAATTTGGAGATATTTTGCTCAAATAAAATATTTGTTTTTAATTTTGTATGATGTAATGCGCTTTCTAACGCTTGTCTGCAACGTTAGAAACTCATATATTTCCAAAATTGCATTTTTAAGTGTTAAAAAAAATAAAATTAATTAAATTTCTAAAATGATCAAATGTTTTTTGGTGGTTCACTGTTTTCCATGAAGCTGATAGCTCCCCAAAAAAATCTTCGTTTCAAGAAACTCATCTTTGTCGAACTCAATACAAAAATATTCAAAATCTTTGAATTCAGGTAAACATTTTTTGAGTGTGTGAAGAAACAACGACTTTGCAAAGATTTTATATTAAATTCTTTAAAATTGGAACCCAATTGGCAACAGTGTACATAATTGTTTAAAACTATGAAAATATTTTGCGGTTGAATACATTTAACTTCGTTATTTTTTTCATTTATATGAAATTTTTAATGTTAGAAAGCAGCAAAATATACAAAATGCAAAAAACATTCCTAAAGTTAACCGCAAAATGCAAATTAATTGATAGTGTTTGGTTATACTCGTATTTATACAAATCAAAAAATATTTCAAATAATGATTTTAACCACTCTTAAATGGTTAGTTATAGAATAAAAACAATTTAGGTTTTTTGTATGCAAGTTATGCTGATAAAGACAAAAGTAATACAAAATCAAAATATATATAAAATGTTAACTACGGAAATTGTTTTATAAATGACAATAAATTTGATTGGACAAAAATGGGAAATTATGGCTAATTAAATGAAAAGTCCTTTTAACTAATGTACACATAAATAATTTAAACATTTTTATGTTATTTTCTTGTTTAGCTTTAATTCATGTTCTTTGAACATTTGGTACGTTTTCATGATTTTTGTTGTTAGATGGCTTTGTTTGTGGGTGTTTTATTTTTTCTTTCTTCTTGTTAAATCCATATGTACTTTTGTACGATTAATTTATTTTACAAAATATATTTTTAACTAATTTTAATTGGGGATTTTTATAATTTTCAATTAATTTAATTTGGTTTTTACTTGTACACACGAGTATAATAAATTTGTTCCTTAGTTTTCGCTTAGTAGTCACATTCATGTACATGCCTATACTTTACATTTTTCTTATGTAGTGATGACTTAGGAGAAATAAAAAATAAATAAAAAAATCTTCCTATACATATGTATACATATTTAGGGCAAAATTTGATGTTTGGTAACGTTTCGGTGTTCGATAGAAAATTTGGTGAACCATTTGAACGAATATTTGAAACTGCTTATCTAGACAGAAAGAAGAGTTTTCGTTTTTGAAGAAGGAAAATTTTAGACAATCGAAACAATAGAAAGCAAATAAAAAATATTAGAGACAACCGTTGCAAAGCTTGTCATAAATCCATAACAAAGGCGAACTTCGTTCCGGAAGAAAGTATGTTTTCTTTGGGTGTAAGGTGTTTTTCTGAAAATGATTTATATGATTTGAAATGTGAAAGCTAAAATTTCCTTCCCAATATACAAGGCGGCTGACACGAGGTATTACCAAAATTACACTGGCATATCTGTCAAACTGGAAACTATAACTACGTGATAATTGGTTTATGGCCAACTTATTACATTATTTATATTGTAAATTTATTTAAAAAGAAAGTAAATCGTCATGGAGTTTACACTGAAAAAAAATTTACGTGATATTAAAGATTATGCAGCATAAATTGTAGGATGCGCAATTTACAAAACATTAAGGAGAATTTCTTTAAAATAATAAAGTTTACAATTTTTGTTTCAAAAGTTTTTTTTTTTTTTTATAAAAAAATGTTAGTCGTATGCCTTTGAGGCAAATTTCATTTAAAGTAAAGAAACACATTTTTGATTTGCCGATCATCCTGGGGATTATCCTTCGACACAGCTATCGTAATCCCTGAATATCCTTCGATATGCGCTACCCCATTTGCGTAAACGAATAACGGCCATAAAGCAACATTCGATTTCGTTTGATGGAATGGGAATTGCATTCAATTCATGTTCTTCTCGTAGACCGCACTTGTTTGAGAACCAGGAAACCAAATGTGCTTCCTATCGACAGTCTAGCAGCGGCCAAGCGCTTGAATCCAGGGTAGTTTCTGAACTCCACCACATTCGAATATGGTTTCATGTAAGTGTTCATTTCAGTATGTACCACCAACCACTACGAGTATACCGCATATTCGAACAATGCATAGCTAAGGGAGCTGCCATCATGGTTTGTCCGGAGCTATTTGTGTTGAATTTTACTTTGGTTTGTAAACATGTTCCATGCAACAAACTCACAACATGATTACACTCTACTCTGGTCGTAATGTCACATACACAACTCACTCTCAACGACTCTTGGATATATCCAAAGGTTAGAGATGAACATTCGGAAACATAAAAAGAACGAAATATTATCCTCAATGAAAGAAATTAAGCAAATGAAATTCTTTGTTTATATAAAAAAAAAAAAAAATTTCTTGAAGAACACAAAATCGGAGAAAGCCGAAAGCTAAAAATAAAACTTTTTTGGAATCCAGCTAAGAAATAGCAAAATTTAATCTAATGTTTGCTTGTACAATTTTGTTATTCTGTTAGGCAGCAATGATTTGGGTCATTGGTTTTTAGTTCATGTTTTGAGAAAGGACAATTATCGTAATATTGGTAATAAGAAATATGGCCCAATTAATTTTGTTCTATGCTCGATGATGTCCTTAAAATAAGAACTTTTTTACTCATGTAACGTCGCACCAAAAATCGAAACCGAGTCGTTTTGATACATATTTAGAAAAACAAAAGCATATTTTACAACTTGAATAATAATGGACTAAACTTTATTGTTATCTGTGATCAATAGAACTGTTCATAGATCCATAGTCTTAGGGTTAAAAACATATAAAACTATTTTATTTGTTTATTTTTTCTTTCCGGAAAACAGAAAATAATTTTTTAAATTTAAAAATTGAAAAACTATCTCAAATGGCACCCCTAAAGTAGCCCCTTTCGTAAGCAAGCCAGAGACATTGTTTTGCCAGAGTAACGAATTCATTCATTAATCCGTCATTTGCAAAGTGAAATTGTTTGTTTTTTTGTAAGTAAATTGTGTGGCCTGTGAGCGAGCTGGGGTTTGATGAAAGCAGCCCCCCCCCCTCTATTTTGCACAGTCACATTATGGACATTCATTCTCATATGGCCACATCTTTAACGATGTGTTGTTGATAGATGATCCTAAAGTACAATACAGCATACGTATATATTTTTACTCTTATCCGATGTATATATTCAGATACAGAGATTATGGACAGTAAAACCAAATGGAATTGCCAAATAAATGTAAGCAGAGTGGGAGGAGTGCTGAAGCACATTCCGTATGTCGAAAGGTAATGTGAGATTGTTTGTTTCTTGTGTTCGGTTGCGGATTTTCTACAATCGAAACATGAGGTAACATCCCCCATAAGCGACCTTAAAACCGAACAACTCTGGTGACTAATAATTTAACTATGATGTTGATGAGATGCCGACCTTCTTCATTAAGTTTAACTGTTGTTAAAAAAAAATGATTTTTAGAAGTCTGTTTTCAGGTATAAGTTATGACATCGCTAAATAAAATAGAATTGATTTCTGGAGCAGTGTTGCCAGATTTGGGAAATTTTTCCCCAAATCGGGGATATTTTTGTGTGGTATGGGGGACAAAATTTTTGAGTGGAGACTTGGGGAGTTGGTGGTGAGAGGGTCGGAGTATAAGAAATCATGGGTTTTGAGTTTGGTGTTTATATGAATGTCACTATCTGTCTATGCGGTTAAATCAGCGAGCTTAAAGAGAGTATAGAAAGTATTCAAAATATGCAAAAAAATTCTTCCAAGAGGCGGAGCGTGTACAATTTTACTTTGCTTTTCTAAGAAATTGTTACTATTGTTGAAAATTTTCGTAAGGTCTTGCAGGTGCGATAAGTGTGCACCACCATCTACATACATCAGCTGATTTTTGGAACAATATATATCAAAACATATGTAATAGAGCTCATATCGGGCCAACAACGCGCTTTTGATCGATCACCCAATGCTTTTATTTCTTAGCTATAAAGATTTCGCAACCTAAATTTTAGGATTGAAATTTACAGAAATATTAAGGACAAATTTCTTTAAATAATGAATTTTAATATAATAAAGTTTGATAAATCTTTGCTTCAAAAATTTTTTCATTAAATTTAGGAACAATTTTGTAAAT
The DNA here is from genome assembly GCA_003123925.1 of Haematobia irritans. Lineage (NCBI taxonomy): Eukaryota > Metazoa > Arthropoda > Insecta > Diptera > Muscidae > Haematobia > Haematobia irritans. The sequence goes on from PGFW01003768.1 coordinate 10,345, forward strand.
TTGCGTCCCTCGTTAAAGTCGCATTTCTTTGAACTAAGGCTAATTTTCTTAAAGTAAAGAAAAACACATTTTTGATTAAAGAAAATTTCCTTA
>PGFW01003773.1:17190-29550 GCA_003123925.1 Haematobia irritans
TAGTACGTTCTCAACATTTTAAACCACGAATTTTTATACTGGCCTTGTGATATGAAACTTTTTCACGTTATCGTGACGTATGAGTCACGAACAGTTTAATCACACGCACATATCCAATATAATGACCTCAGCAACTTGGCATGCTCATACAAAAAAAGAAGAAGAAATCAGATGTTCCATATTTCAGATTTTTGGAAAACAGTTTGTAAAGAAGCTTTATTATAAATTCCTTGCCAGGCAATGAGAAGCAGCAATAACCATCACATATATACTACCGCCAACTACACAGATGTTCAACTCAAGGAACAAGGAAACAGTCTCTTTGCAGCTCGCAAATACGATGACGCTATTAATTGCTACACAAAGGCTATAATTAAAAATCCTGATGTGGCTACATATTTTACAAATCGGGCACTTTGTTATTTAAAACTTAAACGATGGGAACTATCTTGTCAGGATTGCCGTCGTGCTTTGGACTTGGAACCGAACATGTTGAAAGCTCATTTCTTTGCCGGACAATCCCTAATGGAAATGGAACTATATGAAGAAGCCATAACACATCTTCAAAGGGCATATGATTTATCTAAGGAACTCAAACAGAATTTTGGAGACGATATAACATCGCAACTTCGTCTGGCTCGGAAAAAACGTTGGCGGGCATTGGAAGAAAAACAAATATCACGGGAAATCGAATTGCAAACATATCTTAATCGTCTCATAAAGAAGGATATGGAAAAACGTTTGGCTCAGCTACAACTTGATGATTCGAACAATGAAGTTCAGCTAAAGGATAAGCAACAGGAAATAGAACAACAGTGTGACGATCATGTGAAAGAGTTAAATAATTTATTTGCCAAGGTTGACGAGCGTAGAAGGGAGCGCGAGGTACCTGATTACCTATGCGGAAAAATACGTTTCGAAATACTTACGGATCCTGTAATAACACCTTCGGGTATTACTTACGAGCGTAAAGATATTGAAGAGCACTTACAGCGGGTGGGACATTTTGATCCAGTCACACGAGTAGAATTGACCCAAGATCAACTTATCCCAAATTTTGCAATGAAAGAAGTAGTAAAATCGTTCATAGCAGAAAAACGTGGCATTGGAATTATTGATTTCAGACTATAGATATGGATTAAGATTCCTAGATTATATTCTATGTTTGATAAGAGAAGAGCTTTTGCATGAAAGTTATCTCAAAAAGCTCTATGGTAACATAATTTAATGGCGTTATTTTATTTAAATATAATGCACATAAATATATTAATTTAATCGAATTTTGGATTTTTTGAAAAAAAAAATCATCTAATAATTTTTAAATAGAAATATGGAAATATCGTGATGAATTGTATAATAAAAAAATGTTCACTATTTTTCGTTATACTAAAGCAAAAAATAAAATTGGAATGTTGACTTTATACAACCTTAAGCGAAGAATATATGATTTGGGAGAAATTAGGAATTCGAAAAAATCGATCATCTTTGAGAAAATACTAAATTTTTCACACATTCTAAATTCGAACAATGGGTTTTCCATAATATTCAAAATTTGATTCAATTTTTCGTTATCTTCTATGTCCTTTTTAATGGTGGTCAAAAATTAAGCTATTTGATGTTAGCTCCAACGGAACGGCTCGACTTTAAAACCGATATGCATAGCAGTTTGCTAATGAAAATTCCATAACGCATTATTTGACTGTGTAATTTTTGTCCTCAATAAGAATAGCATGGTCAAAATGTATTAATTATTACGCAAAATTAATTTTTCGTCGCCTTAAAAGGACAAATTTTAATATCCGATTATGCTCATTTCAACGTCATTTTATTTTACTGATAAGGACACAATATATTTTGAAATATATAATATTTTAGTATAAAACTACACTAATCATGGGTATAGATGTAGGGGGCTGTCATTCAGGATTTTTATCCCGTCCGAAAATCGCGGGATTTTTATTTTTGAATCCCAGAATTTTTTCAGCAGTTTCCGAACTTAACAACAATCACCAATCAATTAACAACAAAATCATCCAAAAATTCCCATTTTTGTGACTTTTAATGTCGTTTTTGTTTAAAGAAATAGTCTTTTTTAATAACGCTCTCGTATTTTACAATAAATAAAACCTTTTAAATTTTTAACCGGAAATGTATCCATCACGGATATAATTCAACTCTCACATTGACTTACTTTAGTGAAATGAATTTCGGTGAATTCGAAAATTTCGGTGAATATGAGGAGTTGAATATCAAGATCGTGGAATTGATTCCTATTTATTTATTTATTTATTAATCCACGAAGTAATACAAAAGCCCTAGGGCCAAAAAAACGCATTACATAGCAAAACAAAATATCTGAATTATAGAAAATAATTAAATTCAAAAACTTAAAATCTAGAATACCTAAATTACAAAAAAAAAAAATTACTTGACCATAGTATATTTGGCTCCCCAGCCATTTATAAATACATTTAAAAAATGAACACTAAAATATGCCCAATTATCCATGTTAAAGCAACACAAAAATAGAGAATCATTCGTTATCACCCGAAAAATGTTGCAAAAGCTTACGCCTTAAAGCATTATTAGAGTGTGAAAAAGTCTGTAATTCAATAGGCAAATAATTCCAACAACGTGCCACACGAATCAGAAAAGATCTATCGAAGGTACTACACCTACTCAGAGGAATATCAATATGATTAACCCTTGCAGACCGAATAAAAGAAAATGCATTACACAGTGGTAAAACTACTCCGCACTTATTCCGCACTATTCAAATGCTATTGAATAAATATATAAGTATCCACGAAAGTAACATGTATCCATCACAGACATAAATCTTAGAGTTGATTTATGACTTACGGTAGTGAAAAACTTCACGAAAATTTCGGTCAAGATAGAGGAATTGATTCACATTCACCTCGTGATGCATATGTGAAGAACCAATTCTTTTAGTTTTTTGTTGAGAATAGTGAAGGCGAAAATAAATTGGCGGAAAGAAATTTCCATCATAGAATTTTGATTCCCAAATATATATGCGCGTGGGCCAATAGTGTTTATTATAGTTTTTGCGTTTGTTTTTTTGGAGATTTTATTTAAAAACAAATCATTTTTTAAAAAGACACATGATTTTATTCTTTACTTTTTGTTTTACAAGTTAGTGCTTTTTACAATGATTTTTTTTATATTTTGTGTTTTATGGGGGCGGGAATGGGAATTTGTGTTTTTCTTAGTTTTTTTTTTTTGTAATAAATTTTTGGAAAATTTTTAATTTTATTAAAAATAAAAAAAATTATATATAGCGTGAATATTTCAACATCCAAAACTTCTACATTGGCATTACTAAATTCTTATCAAATAAAAGTATATATTTTTATATATTTTTTTTTTTGGTTTTTTTTTTCAATATTGTGTTTGTGTTGTGTGTTTTGGCATTTTTCTGATTGTAAAAAATTTTGTATTAGAAATTATGCATCCTGTTCATCATCAATTATCATCGCTCCTCATCAAGACAGATAAGGTGAGCGAATTGGTACTGCTGTCCAGTCCATGAGTCATTAATATAGTTTTTCTTCCGTTTTTTAAGGGCCTGTGATGGTTTTTTGCTTGGACGCAATCCCTCCTTAAAAGAGAAAAAGCATTAGTTAAGAAAACATTAAAGAAAATTCTTTAAGCAATCGGAATGACTATTTCCCAAGGCGTATAAATTAAGGTAGTTCCACTATTACAAAATCAATAAAGTCAGCAGAAAAGAAAAATTGCTTTTAAAAGTGTCTGTTTCCTAAAATATAATAATTTTCTATTTTCTACGCGTTTTTAGTCGTAATAAAAATGTCGAATTAGCATAGATTTTGCCAAACATCAAAAAATTCAAACTACGTTTAATTGATTTTGAAGATTACAAAAATTCTACTTCGACTTTTCAAAAGTAAACTTTCTGACTTTTTCCATAGCGGAAATGTCAATTTTTGGACTTTTTTTTTAATTTAAGAAGTCGCCATTTGACTTTCTGGTTAATTTTATAATAAAAAGAATTACTCACATTTTCCTTTCAACTTTTTTTGTGTGGTTAAATAAATGATAATTAAATATTTAGCTATAATAAGACGTCGATTAGCAGATTAATCGATTTTGAAGATTACAAAAAATTCTACTTCGACTATTCGTCTTTTTTTAACAAAATTTCGATTAGTGAAAAAGTCGAGTTTCGTCTTATGTATATCGATACCTTAATGAAAATTAATGAGACCTTAAATTGTCGTTATGAGGCCAGTACTAACTTTGTGTTTCATATACATTGCAGTGAGTATTAAAAATCAAAAAGTTGGCTTTTTGAAAATATGAAAAAATGACCTGTTTTTCGTTTATTTAAAGTCGTTTTCTTGCCGTCACAACCACGGTTTGCCACACGAGCAAATAATAATAATTGGGAGAAAATTTTCCAAAAACTGATGTTAACATTTTATTTCCGTAATAAATGTTGTCAACATTTTAATTTCTAAATGAAAATTTTGTCAAAATTTTATTTCTATATACAATTTTATAAAATTTTTTTCTACAAAAATTTTTGACAAGAATAGAAAATTTAATCAAAATTTATTTCTATAGAAAATTTTGTCAAAATTTTATTTCTATATACAATTTTATCAATTTTTTTTTTATACAAAAATTTTTGACAAGAATAAAAAATTTAATCAAAATTTATTTCTATAGAAACTTTTGTCAAAATTTTATTTCTATAGAAACTTTTGTAAAAATTTTATTTCTATAGTAAATTTTGTAAAACTTCAATTTCTATTAAAAACTTTGTACAATTCTATTTCTATAGAAAATTTTGTCAAAATTTTATTTCTATAGAACATTTTGTTCAAAATTTTATTTCTACAGAAAATTTGTCAAAACTTTTTATTTCGTGTTTTGTTTTTTTATTGTTGGTTTTGTACTTCATTCATATTTGTTGTTTGATGCTCAGCTTTAAAAACCATTTGTGTTGACTAAACTAGCAAGAGTAGCCTTATGCCAACAGAGGAAAGAGAATGTTGTGTCTAATTTATTTGGGCAAAGCCCTCATAGACTGGCAAATAATGGTTGGAATTTTTAAATGTTGTAAAATTTTTATTTCTATAGAAAAATTTGTCAAAATTATATTTCTATAGAAAATTTTGTTCAAAAATTTTATTCTATAGAAAATTTTGTTCAAGTTTTAATATCGTATTAGGAAAATTTGTGTCCAAAATTTTATTTCTATAGAAAATTTTTGCACAAATTTTATTTTTATAGAAAATTTTGTCAAAAATTTTTATTTCTATAGAAAAATTTTGTCAAAATTTATCTCTATAAAAAAAAAAATTATTTCTATAGAAAAATTTGTGACAAAATTGTATTTCTATAGAAAATTCCTGTGACAAAATTTTATTTTCTATTAGGCAAATTTCTTGCAAACTTTATTTCTATTAGCAAATTCTTGCAATTTTTTTCTATAGAAAATGGTACCTCTTAATTTGGAGAGGAAACATTTTGCGAAATCTACCAAGAACATCAAGGTTTCTACCGAAATCTACCAACAGTATAAAAAATCTAAACCTCATCTAAAAATCTTACCATCACTAAGAATTTTCATCAAAGATGTGTATATTGTTTTACAGGATCGACATTTTACCACGAGTAGAATTGACCCAAGATCAACTTATCCCAAATTTTGCAATGAAAGAAGTAGTAGAATCGTTCATTGCAGAAAACGAGTGGGCATTGGATTATTGATTTCAGACTAGATATGGATTAAGATTCTAGATTATATTCTATGTTTGATAGAGAGAGCTTTTGCATGAAAGTTATCTCAAAGCTCTATGGTACATAATTTTAATGGCGTATTTTATTTAAATATAATGCAATTAAATATATTATTTATCGAATTTGGATTTTGTTGAAAAAAAAATCATCTAATAATTTTAAATAGAAATATGGAAATATCGTGATGAATTGTATAATAAAAAAATGTTCACTATTTTTCGTTATACTAAAGCAAAAAATAAAATTGGAATGTTAACTTTATACAACCTTAAACGAAGAATATATGATTTGGGAGAAATTAGGAATTCGAAAAAATCGATCATCTTTGAGAAAATACTAAATTTTTCACACATTTTAAATTCGAACAATGGGTTTTCCATAATATTCAAAATTTGATTCAATTTTTCGTTATCTTCTATGTCCTTTTTAATGGTGGTCAAAATTAACTTTTGATGTTAGCTCCAACGGAACGGCTCGACTTTTAAAACCGGATATGCATAGCAGTTTTGCTAATGAAAATTCCATAACGCATTATTGACTGTGTAATTTTTGTCCTCATAAGAAATGCATGGTCAAAATGTATTATTATTACGCAAAATTAATTTTCGTCGCTCTTAAAAGGACAAATTTTAATATCCGATATGCTCATTTCAACGTCATTTTATTTTACTGATATGGACACAATATATTTTGAAATATATATATTTTAGTATAAAACTACACTATCATGGTATAGATGTTAGGGCTGTCATTCAGGATTTATCCCGTCCCGAAAATCGCGGGATTTTTATTTTGAATCCCAGAATTTTTTTCACAGTTTCCGAACTTAACAACAATCACCAATCAATTAACACAAATCATCCAAAAATTCTCATTTTTGTGACTTTTATTGTCGTTTTTTGTTTAAAGAAATAGTCTTTTTTAATAACGCTCTCGTATTTTACAATAAATAAAACCTTTTAAATTTTTAACCGGAAATGTATCCATCACGGATATAATTCAACTCTCACATTGACTTACTTTAGTGAAATAATTTCGGTGAATTCGAAAATTTCGGTGAATATGAGGAGTTGAATATCAAGATCGTGGAATTGATTCCTATTTATTTATTTATTTATTAATCCACGAAGTAATAGCAAAAGGCCCTAGGGCAAAAAACGCATTACATAGCAAAAACAAAATATTTCTTGCAATTATAAGAAGAATAATTAAATTCAAAAACCTTAAAATCTAGAATACCTAAATTACAACAAAAAAAAATTTACTTGACGCATACTATATTTGGCTCCCCAGCCATTTATAAATACATTTAAAAAATGAACACTAAAATTATGCCCAATTATGCCATGTTTAAAGGCACCGAAAATGTTTGCAAAAGCTTACGAACTTAAAGCATTATCTAGAGTTGTTGAAAAGTCTGTAATTCAATAGGCAAAATAATTTTTCAACAACGTGCCCACACGAATTCAGAAAAGATCTAATCGAAGGTACTACACCTACTCAGCAGGAATATCAATTATGGATTAACCCTTGACAGAACCGAATAAAGAAAAATGCATTACACAGTTGGTAAAACTACTTTCCGCACTTATTTCTGCACTATTCAAATGCTATTGAATAAATATATAAGTATCCACGAAAGTAACATGTATCCATCACAGACATAAATCTTAGAGTTGATTTATGACTTACGGTAGTGAAAAACTTCACGAAAATTTCGGTCAAGATAGAGGAATTGATTCACATTCACCTCGTGATGCATATGTGAATATGACCATTCTTTTAGTTTTTGTTGAGAATAGTGAAGGCGAAAATAAATTGGCGGAAAGAAATTTCCATCATAGAATTTTGATTCCCAAATATATATGCGCGTGGGCCAATAGTGTTTATTATAGTTTTTGCGTTTGTTTTTTTGGAGATTTTATTTAAAAACAAATCATTTTTTAAAAAGACACATGATTTTATTCTTTACTTTTTGTTTTACAAGTTTAGTCTTTTTACAATGATTTTTTATATTTTGTGTTTATGGGGGGCGGGGATGGGAATTTGTGTTTTTCTTTGTTTTTTTTTTGTAATAAATTTTGGAAAATTTTTATTTTTATTAAAAATAAAAAAATATATAACGTGAATATTTCAACATTCAAAACTCTACATTGGCATTACTATTCTTATCAAATAAAGTATATATTTTATATTTTTTTGTGTTTGTTTTTTCAATATTGTGTTTTGTTGTGTGTTTTGCATTTTTTCTGATTTAAAAAATTTTGTATTAGAAATTATCATCCTGTTCATCATCATTATCATCGCTCTCATCAAGACAATAAGGTGACGATTGGTACTGCTGTCAGTCAGAGTCATTAATAGTTTTCTTCCGTTTTTTAGCCTGTGATGGTTTTTGCTTGGACCAATCCTCCTTAAAAGAGAAAAAGCATTAGTTAAGAAAACATTAAGAAAATTCTTTAACAAATCGAATGACTATTTCCAAGGCGTATTAAATTAAGGTAGTTCCACTATTACAAAATCAATAAGTCAGCAGAAAAGAAAAATTGTTTAAAAGTGTCTGTTTCTAAATATAAATAATTTCTATTTCTACGGTTTTAGTCGTAATAAAATGTTCGATTAGTTAGATTTTGCCAAACATCAAAAAATTCAAACTACGTTTAATTGATTTTGAAGATTACAAAAATTCTACTTCGACTTTTCAAAAGTAAACTTTCTGACTTTTTCCATAGCGGAAATGTCAATTTTTGGACTTTTTTTTTAATTTAAGAAGTCGCCATTTGACTTTCTGGTTAATTTTATAATAAAAAGAATTACTCACATTTTCCTTTCAACTTTTTTTGTGTGTTAAATAAATGATAATTAATATTTTAGCTATAATAAGACGTCGATTAGCAGATTAATCGATTTTGAAGATTACAAAAAATTCTACTTCGACTATTCGTCTTTTTTTAACAAAATTTCGATTAGTGAAAAAGTCGAGTTTCGTCTTATGTATATCGATACCTTAATGAAAATTAACTTTTTGTCGTTATGAGGCCAGTACTAACTTTGTGTTTCATATACATTGCAGTGAGTATTAAAAATCAAAAAGTTGGCTTTTTGAAAATATGAAAAAATGACTGTTTTGCGTTTATTTAAAGTCGTTTTCTTCCGTCACAACCACGGTTGCCACACGAGCAAATAATAATAATTGGGAGAAAATTTTTCCAAAAACTGATGTTAACATTTTATTTCCGTAATAAATGTTGTCAACATTTTAATTCTATAGAAAATTTTGTCAAAATTTTATTTCTATATACAATTTTATAAAAATTTTTTTTCTACAAAAATTTTTGACAAGAATAGAAAATTTAATCAAAATTTATTTCTATAGAAAATTTTGTCAAAATTTTATTTCTATATACAATTTTATCAAATTTTTTTTTTATACAAAAATTTTTGACAAGAATAAAAAATTTAATCAAAATTTATTTCTATAGAAACTTTTGTCAAAATTTTATTTCTATAGAAACTTTTGTAAAAATTTTATTTCTATAGTAAATTTTGTAAAACTTCAATTTCTATTAAAAACTTTGTACAATTCTATTTCTATAGAAAATTTTGTCAAAATTTTATTTCTATAGAACATTTTGTCAAAATTTTATTTCTACAGAAAATTTGTCAACTTTTTATTTCGTGTTTTGTTTTTTTATTGTTGGTTTGTACTTCAATCATATTTGTTGTTTTGATCTCAGCTTTAAAACCATTGTGTTGACTAAACTACAAGAGTAGCTTATCCAACAGAGGAAAGAGAATGTTTGTCAATTTATTTGGGCAAAGCCCTATAGACTGCAATATGGTTGGATTTTTAATGTTGTAAAAATTTTATTTCTATAGAAAAATTTGTCAAAATTATATTTCTATAGAAAATTTTGTCAAAATTTTATTTCTATAGAAAATTTTGTCAAAGTTTTATATCTATAGAAAATTTTGTCAAAATTTTATTTCTATAGAAAATTTTGCCAAAATTTTATTTTTATAGAAAATTTTGTCAAAATTTTATTTCTATAGAAAATTTTGTCAAAATTTTATCTCTATAGAAAAAAAATTATTTCTATAGAAAATTTGCGACAAAATTGTATTTCTATAGAAAATTTGTGACAAAATTTTATTTCTATAGCAAATTCTTGCAAACTTTTATTTCTATAGCAAATTCTTGCAAATTTTTTTTTCTATAGAAAATGGTACCTCTTAATTGGAGAGGAACATTTTGCGAAATCTACCAGAACATCAAGGTTTCTACCAATCTACCAACAGTAAAAAATCTAAACCTCATCTAAAAATCTTACCTCACTAGAATTTTCATCAGATGTGTATATTGTTTTTACAGGATCCGAATTTTTCTTATTATTAGCACTTGAATTGCTGGAATCTTTTTTTGATGTTGGCGGTTTGCGTCCTCGTCCACTGCCTCCACGTCGACCAACAGCTGTTGTTTCATCTTCGGCAGCCAAAGAAAATAAGTCGCTATATTGTTTCTATATGCAGAAAGATATTATATAGAATATATCCAATATTATTTTTATAATTGAAGATTGTTTATCCAATAAGTGAACATTACCTTTGTGCTTTCTGTACTATGTGTGTAGGCGGTTTGTAATGCTCTTTGCATGGTATCATGTACATATAGGCCAGTGCCAGTACCATGGCGACAACTTCTTCGATAATGCTCCAAATGGCTTAATACCTGTGAAGAATATATCATTATTGGCGAAATGGAAATGAAATATCAGTCTTAACCTGATCTGCTGATGGTGAGCTATTTAAGGCGGAACTTCCCTTGAGAGGCCTTTTTCGTTTATTTGGGGATGAAGAGGGATACTTTGATGTTAACAGTGATGCTATAATTTCAGACAGTTTTTCTTCGCAACGTTGACACCAAGCGGCTTTTGCGTCCTCGTCCACTGCCTCCACGTCGACCAACAGCTGTTGTTTCATCTTCGGCAGCCAAAGAAAATAAGTCGCTATATTGTTTCTATATGCAGAAAGATATTATATAGAATATATCCAATATTATTTTTATAATTGAAGATTGTTTATCCAATAAGTGAACATTACCTTTTGTGCTTTCTGTACTATGTGTGTAGGCGGTTTGTAATGCTCTTTGCATGGTATCATTGTACATATAGGCCAGTGCCAGTACCATGGCGACAACTTCTTCGATAATGCTCCAAATGGCTTAATACCTGTGAAGAATATATCATTATTGGCGAAATGGAAATGAAATATCAGTCTTAACCTGATCTGCTGATGGTGAGCTATTTAAGGCGGAACTTCCCTTGAGAGGCCTTTTTCGTTTATTTGGGGATGAAGAGGGATACTTTGATGTTAACAGTGATGCTATAATTTCAGACAGTTTTTCTTCGCAACGTTGACACCAAAACCTGCAAAAACCAATAACCGACTATATGTTAACAAAAATTGAGTGGTCGACGTTTGTATCTTTATTGGAAACATTTTTGTAATTTAAACAAAAAAATATTTTCAGAAGGAAAATGCACGATAATTTATACCTGAGATTTTTTTGGAAATCCGGATTTTACACATACACAGAAAAAATATGAACAACATTTTTCCAATTTAAATTTTATTGGAATTTTCAATTAAAACTTTAATTGATTGAAAAATTATTTTAATCAAAAAAAGTTGTATTTACTGAATTCTAATTGGATGAAATAATTTTTTAATTGACGTTGTTGTACAACTTCTATAATTTCTGTGATTGAAGAAATTTCAATAAAAAATTAATTGAATCAATTGAAAAACTTCATTTGTGCGCAAAAATGCTTAAAATTTGTTCACTCGCGAGTTGGTGTGAGTACAGAGTTACTCTGACTTCATTTTAATATACTTTTTTTGTAATAATATACAGCTTACCTCAAAGCGGAAGTTACAAATGGATCACCACGGTGATTTCGTCTCTCTACTTAAAAGTATCTTATTAACTCATTTGTAGAGATGACGAAATCCCGTAGGTGATTCCATTTGTAAACTTCCGCTTTGAGGTAAGCTGTATATTTTATTACAAAAAAAAGTATATTAAAATGAGTCAGAGTAACTCTGTACTCACACCAACTCGCGAAGTGAACAAATTTTACAGGCATTTTTTGCGCACAAATGAATACGTTTTTCAATTGATTCACTTATATTTTTTATTGAAATTTCTTTCAATCACAGAAATCTATAGAAGTATGTACAACAACGTTCAATTAAAAAATTATTTCTCCAATTAGAATTCCAGTAAATAACAACTTTTTTTTGATTAAAAATAATTTTTCAATCAATTAAAGTTTTAATTTTGAAAAATTCCAATAAATTTAAATTGGAAAAATGTTTGTTCATATTTTTTCTGTGTATGTGTAAAATTCCGGATTTTCCAAAAAAATCTCAGGTATAAATTATGTGCATTTTCCTTTCTGGAAAATATTTATTTTGTTTAAATTACAATAATGTATTAATAAAGATACACGTCGACCACCTTCAATTTTTTGTTAACATATTAGTTCGGTTATTGGTTTTTGACAGGTT
>PGFW01003773.1:33761-48667 GCA_003123925.1 Haematobia irritans
ACTCTGACTTCATTTTAATATACTTTTTTTGTAATAATATACAGCTTACCTCAAAGCGGAAGTTACAAATGGATCACCACGTGATTTCGTCTCTCTACTTAAAAGTAATCTTATTAACTCATTTGTAGGCTCTTCACTTTTCAGTAGTAATAGTAGATAACCCAAAGCTTCCGGATGATTGGCAGATTCTAATTCGGGTAATATGTCCTATAAAATACAAAATAGAAATCATAAAAGCTATATATGCCAAAAAATATTCTTAGAGAATTTTTCAACTTACTTGCAGACATTTTAGTGGTACATCGTGGGCCTGAACTAATTGCCAAAGACATAGCTGTTCGAATGTTTCGTAACCTAAACTATCACGTATACAGTCAATTAGTCCATCCGGTTTGAATAGCGTTAATTTCCCTTGGGCCACATAATACATTAAATCTCGAAGGTTTTTAGCGTCAATACATCTCAGTGTTATGCGCAGCAAATCACTATTATTGATTGCTGTAGACTTAAATTCCCGATATATATCGGGAAGCAGCCATAAGTATATGTTTGTATTTTCTTTTTCTAAAAGATCCATGTCACGCGTTAAACAATCGTCCATCTTTTCGTCTACAGCATCACAAATCATGCGATATATATTCGTTTTGAATTGTGCCGACTGCTGGGCATTCTTCCGAGTCTGTAACTTGACATGAACTTTCATAAAATACAATAGCAGAAATCCAGTTTCTGGAATACGTGTACAGATCTCGGTAAGCAGTGTCTGAAATGGTTTTTTACTTTTATCCTCATTCTCATAGAGAAACCGAAATAGACCAAATATTGGGTAGCTTATACTTTTGGCGAGATTTTTCTCGTCTGTTTTACTTTCAGGGAAGATATTTTGCACTGGTAAAGTTTCGCGTAAGATTAAATGCGTATTCGAGATCACATACTGAAGCTGTGCATCATCTAAAGCTGAAGCAGGCAAAGATCTAAAATCTTCTAAAAATGCCTCCCAAGTGAATGAATTGCGTTTGGTAACGAATGTTTCGAAAGTATCGCTTATTGAGGCAGGAAGATCAACTTTTTCCGGTTTTTCAGGCTTTTCTTTTAAGCGTACTTTTGACAGAGGCAAATCATCGTCATCATCTGTGTTCTCCTCATTTTTAACATCTTTAATGTCCTCATCATCTTCACTGAAGGCCGCTTCGGTTTCCAGATCATTTGATTCGGGAGGTATTATCGAAAGCTTATTATCTTCGTCGGCCATGTTTGTCGTATTTACTATTGCAATACCACCGCTTGTCCCACCCCCACCACCACCACTATCAATAGGATGCACATCCATTAAATCTACAGTATTTGAAATGTGGGGCTGATAATTATTTTGCAGATGTTGGAGTTCATGTTGTTGCTGGAGCTGTTGAGTTGTGGGTCCACCAGCGCCCACACCTGCAAACATCATTGTTCCTTGGTGTAAAGAACGCTGATCTGCTTCCTTTTTGAAAACAGGAGCCTGAATGATGGAAGAAGCTGGATACATGGGTGGCCCAACATTACCAGATGGTACAGATGGGGAAACAAATTCGCGAAAATTCTCTCGTATTAGCATACGTAATTCTCGATCCAGTTTTTGCGATTCGAATAAAGGTTGAATGTTTGGAATGACCTGTGACAAACGAAAATAGTTTATAGGTAACAAAATATGTGGAATAGCTCAAAAAGAGAGTATATATCACCTGTTTTTCTAAAATTTTATTCAATGAATTGTAAACGCCCATCCTAATTTTGTCCTCATGTTTTAAACAAAAGTTCTTCATAATACGACACAGAAAGTCCAACAGTGTACTACTAACACTGGGATGATTACGTATTGAGTGATACATGACTAATATACCCGGCTCCACATTCATGATGTTATCTTTCATGGGATCGAAAAATAACCAATCGTAGAAAAGAGATAGTTTTGCATTAGCCGATGCTATGGTATTCGTACAAGATGATATTAACCATCCAATGATTGCCCATCTTGGAATTATATCGGAACATAGCATGTCGTTTGAGGGATGTATTACATTGATGATGAAACGAATCAAATCCGAACGCAGAGAATGCGATTCAGGTGTGGCAAAATATTTATCTTGAAACCAATCTTGATAGCGTTTTTGATTCCCAAATTTAACCGAAGAAGCGAGGAAGTGTAATTTACGTTCAACTTCAGGTGTAAGGCGACATTGAAGAAAACGTCGACTAGTGCGTATTTGTAATAAATGCCAAATACCATTGAATGTAGGATGCAGACTTTTAGGATTGTGCAGTATATCTCTCCATAGTTGTTCAAATTCGGGTATGCGAGCTACATTCTGTAGTAAACTATAAAACATGAAAGAAAGAAGGAAATTTGAATGGTTCATATGGTTCAAAATATTTAATAAGATTTTAGTATTGCCGTACAATATTATAATTCTCATATGATACACATTTAATTTTTACCATTTATGAGTCCAACTTACCGTACAAAATCCCTTCCCAATGGTATTATGTCCAAAAATCTTTCACGTATCAACGATATAACAAATTTTACCTCCTTGTGCCTTAAACCCGTTAATGCCGGACTAGCATGATCCTCGATCAGACGCACGTAACTATATACTACCGTTTGGATAAGAAATGATTGTGTTTCCAGCCATGGTCGATATTCTATGAATATGTCTAACAGACTTTCAACTAGAAAAAGATTTTTCGGTGTCACATCACCACCACCAGCTTGGCGCAAACAATTCCATATAATGTTTTCAACATTTAGAACTTGATGTTTTACAAGTTCTCGTAATAACCATATAAGTTGACGTCGAGCGATTTCTGTAAGTTTGTTGTACTTTTCTGCCACCAACATAGTCAAATTTGTGACTACCATATTCATGCCATCGCGAGCAACCAGTGTAAGATCTCTGTAGCTTTTTGGTGCTAGCGCTGGATCGCTTAACATGATATATAGGAAACCAATGGATATCTCTTCATGTTGCTTCTCTTTACATACAAGCTGGGATAGTTTATCATGCATATCCTTATCACTAAGTCCATTGATCTGTTGTTGCAAATTAATGTATCAACGTTTTCAAACGCTATAATTGAACAATATAGAGTATGGGATTAATTGTAAGGTTATTACAGAAAATGTTGTAGTACCGTCCTCCAAATCAATCTTTAATACATTCACGGCAGTGACTTGGAATAATTTCGAAATGTATGGGCATCTTTTGAGTTGTTTTCCATTGCTGTTGTTGCCCGTTGGCATTTCAACCTAAGGTCTTATGCTTGTTCTTTTGAAAATGCTCCCAGCTTCCCAATTTACCATTCACACGAACAACGACTCGGCTTATGTAGCTTTGGCGTTGCTTGGACAAACAATAATTTTACGATCCTTCGTATACCACCCAGAAAACAGCAGAACCAACCAATCGTACGCTACACAAATATCAGAGACGCAACAATATCTGAGTGTGCCAATGTTTGTACATTCACCTTTCATTAAATGTTTTCACCTAACTGTTAAGCTTTGGCAAAACGGTGCATGTTTTTAAAATGATAACAATATATTTAAATTATATTATTTGCAAATCTATGCTGTCTACAAATGTAAGAAATCTTCTATGAAGAAAACTGGGAGAAAAAGCTCTCTCTTTTTTTTTTTTTTTTTTTTTTTTTTTTTTTTTTTTGCCTTTTAGTTGCCTCCCAAATGTCCGATAAAAGAAAACACACACCTTATTGGAAGAACCTTTTGCCCGGAATCACAAAGCCAACACTAATTAGACATCGCAATCTGTGCATGAAACTAAATGCATGGACAAGTCTTTCTCCAAAGAAATCCGCTAAAATGCCTGAATACTTCTATACCGAAATTTTGTCAACAAATTGTTCAATATCAAATATACCATCCAATTCGTGAAGTGCGTTCTTTCCAAGAAAAATCTAGGGCATTCAAAAATCACATGGGATGGGGTCTCCACCCCACCACATGACTCACACTCTGGAGAATCAGCTACTCGCACCTTATAAAGTGTAGAATTGCAGAATGCATTGTCACTCAGTATTCTATTAATTGCTTTACACTGAAGATATTCCAATGACCACATTACCAGAGACGCACGGTTATCTTCCGCACCGTCCGAAAGATTTCTGAAGTAACAGGATTTCGTACTGATCGCCTCCTTGTATATATTCCGTTGACCCATTTAACCAACAATTTTTTCTCTACAGAAATTTTTTTTTTTTTTTTTTTTGAGATACTATTTTTTTTTTGTTTTTTTTTTTTTTTTTTTTTTTTTTTTTTTTTTTTTTTTTTTTTTTTTTGTACGAATGCAATGCCACTAAGGGCATTTCAAATCTAAACGCATCCTCTTCAAATGCCTTTTTCGCTGCTTCATCCACTTTCTCATTGTGAGGTATTCCCATGTGCCCGGGAATGAAATGTATTTCGATGCTTCCACAGTGTTCATTTGCAAGAGCCAGAAATTGATGTGCCAAAAAATTAAGTCCTCCGTTTGGTTTTTAAGCGCTTGAACTCCAGCTAGACTATCCGTTAAAAATGCAATATTTGTCAGCCCGTTGTTTGTAGCAAATTCAAGAGCTTTATATAACGCAACAAGCTCCGCCGACATAGAAGACAGTCTTTTGGTGACACAGAAGGCCTGAACCAAACCAGAAGCCTGGTGGTAGAAAGCAGCCCCCGTATATTCAGCATGCACTGAGCCATCCGTGAAGATTAAATAAACTTTCTATCTTGTAGATCCGCCTCCTTCTCCAACCTCAGACTCCTAACCAGTTCAACGCTAGCTTCAGCCTTATTTTTGACAGCTCCTTTGAAAAAGTCCTCATCAAACTTTATATTAAAAAAAACTGGCTTAATGATTGATTTCAGCGAGATACTGTTGCGCGTCTTCAAAACATATGCTGAATTGATGAATAGATTCTGTAGTAACTAGAGATTCAATGGACGTCCCGGAACAGCCATTATCTCCTTTGCCGGAAGGTTCAACGCAAAAACTTTTATTAGTTCCTTTGCCGTTGCCAATTCAAATCTCTTGTCAGGAGGCAATTCACCAGCCATATGATATATGACTGAAACAGGTGTTGTGCGTATGAGACCCAGGGCCTTTCTCAGGACATTATTAAGGCAACTTTTAATTCTGCCAGAAGCAACTTGAGACATATTTGAAAGAGCCGAGGCTCCATATTCAGCTTTCGACCTCACAAATGCTTTATAAAAAAGTAATGGCCTTAAATCGGATGCACTTCCAAATACGAACACCATTGATAATATTCATGAAGCGGGCATTTTTTTCAATTCCCTGATCCAAAGTTCCACATGATTGTCATACGAACATTTTGTCGAGATCACACACCTAGTATTTCATTTCCGCTGTAGCTTGATTCAAGGAGTGTGGTTTTCAAACACGCATATGTTCAAATTCGTTTCGTCTCTGTTTAAGTGAACCCACTTTGTCCTTGGCATGGTTGAAATTAAGAACTCTTTTCATTAAATTCTTGCTTAAGTCAATAATTTTTAAGACTGACAATGTCCTTGTACTGTTAAATCCTGTCATAAGATCAAAACAAAAGTCATCTGCATTATGAAATAACGAAACATTGAGCTCGAATTGACATGATCGAAGTGAAATTGGTGTGATAAGTAAAAAAGATTGGATCCAGCCACTCCTTGAAGACTAAGTCCACCAATGTCTCTTTCGACTTTGTCCCGCAAATTAATATCCTTTCTCTAAAAAATTCATAGATCCACCAAGTAATGTGACTGTTAAAGCCCAAAATTTCCATGACATCCTTCAGAACCTCTATATCTGTGCAATCATGCTTTTCTCACATCAACACACAACCATTACATGCATTGACCTCGACTTCAGGTCGGCCACAAAATTCACAAGGTCGTTTATGCACATGGCTGTCGAATGATGAGGTCTAAAGGCATAAGAGCGTTAGGAGCCAGTTAATGATCTGATATGGTCATTAATCAGATTTTTGTCAGCACACCTTTCTATTAATTTGACAATGTAACACTCAGAGCGATAATCGTCTCAAAGTTTACGATCATGGGTGGCATCGTTTGGTTCCCTCCTTTGGACCGGCGTTAAAAAGAATTCTCCTCCAGGAATTAGGAAAAATACCGTCCTCGAAAAAGTTCTTCAGGATTTCGAAAAACGCAATTCTGTCTGAGTCCTTTAAATTAATAATCATTTCATAAGTTATCTTATCAGCACCAGCTGCAGATCCGGGATTTCTTGATCTAATGAACGATTCAAAATGCACATACTCCGAATTGAGGTAATGGGTCTCTATTTTTAAAATCAGTTGAGAGCGGCGGCGGGATGTTAATGGGAGCAGATTCTGTGACCATATTGATAAAACACTCTTTCTGTTCCTCATTCCATGTTGTTTATATTTTTTTTCTTAACAAATTTTCGCACGTTCTTCATTTATCCCAACCTCCTACGGAAGAGCAAGCCGAAAGAGACCTTCAGAGAGGAGGCTTGAAATTCGATTCTTTAAGTTTCCAATATAGTTTCTTCAATTCATTGTCAGCCATAATCCAATCTTGACAGTTCTCATAAGTTCTGTATCGGTGATATTTCAATCTAAGAGCATTGCGCCTTCGAAATAATCTTGAGGCCTCGGGGTTCCCAGGGCATGGTTTGGGTTTATATTTGTTCCTAGAATCTATGTATTCCGAACAATTTTGAATTATAGAATCCATTTTGGAACTGAATTCCTCATATGAGGTGGCCCACATCCAAACGACTAACACCGTCTAATACACGGCGATGGCACACTTTGTAGAAACCCCTTGGTGCCGGATCAATATCACAGATTTCAATTACAATGGGAAAATGATTACTGTTAGTCAGTTTTGCCTTCCGAACAGACCAACTCGGATTTCGAACAAAGTTTCTGCAGAACGTAACATCAAGAAAAGAGAATTGGCCATCACGAACAGAAAAAGTGTAGTCACCAGTGTTGAGACAGCAAAAAGAAGAACCATACATCAAATCTGCAAGAATGTCACCTCTCGTATCAGAAACTGGAGACCCCCAAAGATGCGATTTGGCATTCAAATCACCGCCAAAAATCATCGGAAGGGACATGTTCTCAACAGAGTCAATGAAACCGGAAATATCGCCCTTAAACAGGCACCGTTGAGGTATTAGGTGGTATGTAAGCCGAAACAACACAGACATTTTTCCTCAAATTATGAGTACGAATACCAACCACTTCCCCAACAGGAAATTTGTCCAAAATTGAAAAATGATATAATCGTGCTTCTCATAATGTAGATGCCTACACCTCCATATCCATCACTCCTGTTCTTATAAACATAATTAAAATTACAAATGCTTGTAGTCGAATTATCAGTCAACCATGTTTCAGACAGTAGTGCTATGTCTATCTTGTTAGTCTCAAGAAATAATTCCAAGACATCTTTGTTCTCTCTCTTTCTCAGGCTCTGAATATTCAGTTGTAAAAAAAAAATTCATCAATCTTTCTTTAACAATAATTAATACAAGTTGAAAAAAACAAAATTTAACACTGAGAGGCTAGTGGCCCCCCAGCTTTATCAACTCGATCGTCTTGCGTATGGCAAAAAGCCGATTCATATCTTGATGAAGATCCTTGATATGAGTTCAAATGGTCTACTCGGAGCCATTTGCACCAAAATGTAATTATTAATTTCTTAGCTAAATTCATTTATATGCTCTCTCAAAAGCAGATGTCTTTCAAATTTCTCCGGCTGCAATAATACCTACACCGTGTTGGAGCTTTATAGTCTCACCTTCTTGTAAAAGCAGCCTGGTGGCTCTTTTTGTGTCCTTCTGCGTTAGCCTCCCTCTCAGTTCCTTATTATATTCAGTTTGGCGACTCGCGCAAACTGAAACATTGTTTGATAGATCCTTTTGCTGCATCAAGATTGTTGCTCACATTGCTGTTATTAGCGAAAGGCTTAAAGTTCGGCTTTGTGCCGAATGGGGGGAAAAGCCACATCAAGATTTTGATCCAAAATATCAAACCTATTCGAAAAAATGGCAGAATATTTAGATCTTGCCTCTCGGATGGATAGATTCTCAACGACCATGATTTTTTTAATTCTAAAAGCCTTTTCCCTTGCAGGGCAGTCGCGGCTATTGGAAGGGTGCGCCAGTCCACAGTTAGAGCATGTGATCGGGTTACTGCAATTATTCGGGTCAACCACTTCGTGGCGTTGGAAGCAAATACGACAATTAGCAGGTGATTTGCAGTGATCTGCAAAATGGTTAAATCGGAAACACCGATAGCATTGACCAAAGGGGATAAAATGGTGTACCCTCAATTTTGCACCACTATAGTCAATAACCTCTGGCAATTTGCGCCCCTTGAAGATGACCTTCACTCTCCTTGTATTTATGGTCTCTCCTCTTTCTTTTCTAGTCATTCGAATAATATCCAAAATCGTTGTCTCATTGGTTTTTAAATCCTCTTTTAGCTCCTCTGTGGAAATTTCTTCCGGTACATTATAAATAACTCCTACTATAGACACGAAGTGAGCCAATATTCTGGCCTGATATCCACCTTCACTTAAACGGGCATCCTTCACGAAGTTATTTGCCGAAGCACCATCTTTGAAGACAACTTTCACTCTTCCATACCCAACTTTAACAATTTCCAGAATATTGGGTATATTTAACGTTTTGAGGAATCTAGCCGCAGCCATGGTGTTAATCGGCTTTCTTTCGTTGCCAGACGTAAAAGTTTCTAAAAACGTTAAAAAGGGGCCTTCGCTTGTTGCATCATATTCATAAACACGGCTAGAATTAGTCGCCATGGTCGATTGGTTCACCTGAGAACCTCCAGATGTTTTAACATCACGGCGACCCTCTAATCTCGGTACCTTAGTGCCTTGCTTGTCCAGACTTTCCTCTCTTCCTCCTAGTTTATTCCGGCTTCTAGATCTGCATCTTCGCCCAATGTCCGGTGGTGGTGGAATTGGCGGGACATTTGCCTCAGTCCCATTCGGGATTTTTACGCGCCTATTCAACAAAATCAGCAAATACACCTTGCAATTAATAGGTAACAATTTTTCTTTTCCAAATCAAAAAGAAAAGAGAAACCAAATAGATAGAATTTCACAATCTTCTTGATTTCGAAAAACCGCAGTGATCAAGTTCCGTGAAGCTCAGCCTTGAAAAAACACAACTTGCTTGAAAGCACGACGCTCACGTTGTGAAATCTCTCTCTCTCTTCAAAGAATTCACTTCGTTGGTCTTCTTCTTGTTAAGCAACAAATGACAAATGTACAGTGTTGCCACTGTCGATTTGTGCTGAAAATATAAAAAATACACATGATTGATTACTAATAAATCGGTTTTATCGGACATGCTTGTGCATGAAAATCGAAGTAACTTTTTTGTTTACTTTGATATTCTATTGTGCATATAGCAAATATATTAATATTGCATCAGCATCTTTGCCACCATTCCACAGTTTGTTTTCATTTCCATCTCTACCATCGGCTCTTAACTAAAGGTGGGCATTAAGTTCGAATTTAGCCGCTAAAATCGTCATTTTCCCACAATTACTTTTCTTTAGTAATCCAATTTAAGGAATACAAACTTTGTGAAAATTTGCTTTGGGCTATTCCCCATCAAGTTATAATAAACTTTGCAAACAAATATGTATACTTTATGCATTTTTTTTGCTGATTTAGTTTTCACTTTAGCGGCTAAAGGTGGGTACTATGTTCGGTTTTCGAGTTGAAAACCACTTTATTTTCGCGATTACTTTTCCTTAAATAATCGAAATTATAAATGAAAACAAACTTATTCCTGTAAAGTCTTGTCGAAATCTAGAGAAACAAGAAACATCGCATCAATTGAGTTAATTTATCTGCTTTATATTGGACTGTTTTAATAAAGTAACCACGAAAATTGCAACGCGAAAAGCAAACATAGTACTTACCTTAAACTCGAACTTAATACTCACCTTAAAGGTGGGTATTCCCCATCAAGTTATAATGAAATCTGCAACAAATACGTATAATTTTATGTCTTTTTTCATTTACAACTGTGAAACAAGAACATAGCACTGGACTGGAAACCAGTTTGTTTCAACGGTAACTTGAAGCGGAACAGTTCAAATAAGTTTTTAATTTGATAAAATTGGTTAAAACTATAGTATTCGTCATATATATTTTTCAACTTTAATTCAGAGCTTTTGGTGTAAAAATGGATCATTTAGTACCAAAAAGAGATATCGAGTGATTTTTAAAAAAATCATCGAGTGATTTAATTAAAATCGCAGCATTTTGTGCGCGAATAGACCTTATAGCAGGACTTGATTGGGCTTTGTGAATTGGCGCTATAAATGTAGTATGGCAACGATATTTGATAGGTTTTGTCATCTTTTGCCACCGATTTCGGCAGTTCGGTTGACTGTCACAAATTTCATTTATTTTCTATTTTCCACAAGCGTCTAAGGTTTTTGAATACTAAACAAAGCGATATAAAGTTTAAAATGCCTTACGCTAATCAACCATCCGTAACTATCACTGAGTTGACCGACGATAATGTGAAATTTGTTTTAGAAGATACAGAGCTAAGTGTAGCAAATAGTTTAAGACGCGTTTTCATAGCAGAAACACCAACATTAGCTATTGACTGGGTACAGCTGGAAGCAAACTCCACCGTATTGTCTGATGAATTCTTGGCACATAGAATTGGTCTAATACCTCTGATATCTGATGAAGTTGTCGAACGTCTGCAATATACTCGAGATTGCATCTGTTTAGATTTCTGTCCAGAATGTAGTGTTGAGTTCACTTTGGATGTTAAATGTACAGAGGATTCCACAAGGCATGTGACAACGGCCGATTTGAAATCCAGTAATCCTAAAGTACTTCCAGTAACATCACGCCATCAGAACGACGAAGATAATGAGTATGGTGAAAGTACTGATGAAATCTTAATAATTAAATTGCGAAAGGGTCAAGAATTAAAGCTTCGAGCATATGCTAAAAAAGGTTTCGGCAAAGAACACGCAAAATGGAATCCAACTGCTGGTGTCTGTTTTGAGTATGACCCTGACAATTCAATGCGTCACACTTTGTATCCCAAACCTGATTATTTTTATATATAGGTGGTAAATCGCACCAAAGACAAGTAGGTTTTCAGGTGGTCGACGTGTAGTCTTTATTAATCATTTTTGTAAATTAAACAAAATAAATATTTTAAGGAAGGAAATGCACATAATTTATTTACCTGAGATTTTTTTGGAATCCGGATTTAACACATACACAGAAAAAATATGAAACAACATTTTTTTCCAATTTAAATTTATTTGGAATTTTCAATTTAAAACTTTTAATTTTGGATGTGAAAAATTATTTTTAATTCAAAAAAAAGTTGTACTTTACTGAATTCTAATTGGAGAAATAATTTTTTAATTGACGTTGTTGTAACAGTACTTTCTATAATTTCTGTGAATTTGAGAGAAATTCAAATAAAAAAATTAATGTGAATCAATGAAAAACTATTCATTTTGTGCGCAAAAATGCCTGTAAAATTGTTCACTCGCGAGGTTGGTGTAGTACAGGAGTTCTCTGACTTCATTTAATATACTTTTTTTGAATAACGTATACAGCTTACCTCAAGCGGAAGTTACAAATGCATCACCACGTGATTTCGTCTCTCTACTTAAAAAGAATTCTTATTAACTTCATTTGTAGGCTCTTCACTTTTTCAGTAATAATAGTAAGATAACCCAAAGCTTCCGGATGATGGCAGATTCTAATTTCGGGTAATATGTCACTATAAAAATTATCAAATAGAAATCATTAAAAAGCTATATATGCCAAAAAATATTTCTAGAGAATTTTTCAACTTACTTCGCAGACATTTTAGTGGGTACAATCGTCGGGCCTGAGACTAATTGCCAAAGACATAGCTGTTCAATTTCGTAACCTTAAAACTATCACGTTATAAAACAGTCAATTAGTCCATCCGCGTTTGATATAGCGTTAATTTCCCTTGGCCACATAATACATTAAATCTCGAAGTGTTTTTAGCAGTCAATACATCTCCAGTGTTATGCCGCAGCAAATCACTTATTATTGATTTGCTGTAGACTGTAAATTCCGATATATACGGGAAGCAGCCATACAGTAATGTTTTGTATTTTTCCTTTTTTCTAAAGATCCATGGTCTACGCGTTAACAATCGTCCCATTCTTTTCGCCACAGCATTCACAAATCATGCGATAGTATATCGTTTTGAATTGTGCGACTGCGGGCATTCTTGCCGAGTCTGTTAACTTACATGAATTTCATAAAATACAATAGCAGAATCCAGTTTCTGAATACGTGTACAAGATCTCGGTTAAGGCAGATGTCTGAAATGGTTTTTTTTACTTTTATCCTCATTTCTCATAGAAGAAACCCGAAATAGACCAAATATTGGTTAGCTTATACTTTGCGAGATTTTTCTCGTCGTTTTACTTTCAGGGAAGAATATTTTGCACTGGTAAAGTTTCGCAGTAAAGATTAAATTGCGTAATTCGAGATTAACATACTGAAAGCTGTGATATCTATAAAGCTTGGAAGCAGCGCAAAGATCTACAAATCTTCTAAAAATGCCTCCAAGGAATGAATTGCGTTTGGTAACGAACTGTTTTCGAAAGTTGTCCGCTGTATTGAGGCAGCGAAGATAAAACTTTTTCCGGGTTTTTTTCAAGCAGGCTTTTCTTTTAAGTCGGTACTTTGACAGAGGTCAAATCATCGTCATCATCTGTGTTCTCCCTCATTTTTAAACATCTTTATGTTCCTCATCATCTTCACTGAAAGCCGCGTCGGTTTCCAGGATCAATTTGATCTTCGGGAGGTATTATGCGAAGCTTATTATCTTCGTCGGCCATGTTTGTCGTAATTTACTATTGCAATACAACCGCTTGTCCCACCCCCCACCACCACCACTATCAATTAGGATGCATCCATTAAAATCTACAGTAATTTGAAATGTGGGGTGATTAATATATTTGCAGAATGTTGAGAGTTTCATGTTGTTGCTGAGCTGTTGAGTTGTGGCGTCCACCAGCGCCCACACCTGCAAACAATCAATTGTTCCTCTGGTGTAAAGAACGCGAGTGCTGCTTCCTTTTTGAAAAAGCAGGCAGCGGTTGTAATGAGTGGCAAGAAGCTGGATACCAGGGTGGCCCAACATTTACCAGATGGTTACAAGATGGGAAACAAATTCGCGAAAACTTCTCTCGTTTTTACAATACGTAATTCTCGATCTCGCAGTTTTTGCGATTCGAATAAAGGATTGAAGTTTTGGAATGACCTGTGACAAACGAAAAATAGTATAGGTAACAAAATATTGGATATAGCTGTCAAAAAGAGAGTATATATCTACTTTTTTCTAAAATTTTATTCAAATGAATTGTAAACGCCCATCCTACAATTTTTTTTCCTCCATGTGTTTTAGAAACAATAAGTCCTCATAATAGACACAGAAAGTCAACAGTGTACTCACTAACACTGGGATGATTACGTATTGAGTGATACATGACATAATATACCCCGGCTCCACATCATTCATGATGTTACTTTCATGGGATCGAAAAATAACCAATCGTAGAAAAGAGATAGTTTTGCATTAGCACCGATGCTATGTATTCTTACAAGATGATATTAACCATCCAATGATTGCCCATCTTGGAATATATCGGAACATAGCATGTTCGTTGAGGATGTATTACATTGATGATGAAACGAATCAAACCGAACGCAGAAGAATGCGATTCAGGTGTGGCAAAAATATTTATCTTGAAACCAATCTTGATAGCGTTTTTGATTCCAAATTTAACCGAAGAAGCGAGGAAGTGTAATTTACGTTCAACTTCAGGTGTAAGGCGACATTGAAGAAAACGTCGACTAGTGCGTATTTGTAATAAATGCCAAATACCATTGAATGTAGGATGCAGACTTTTAGGATTGTGCAGTATATCTCTCCATAGTTGTTCAAATTCGCGGTATGCGAGCTACATTCTGTAGTAAACTACAAAAATGAAAGAAGAAGGAAATTTGAATGGTTCATATGGTTAAAAATATTTAATAAGATTTAGTATTACCGTACACTATTATATAATTTTCATATGATACACATTTAATTTTTACCATTTATGAATCCAACTTACCGTACAAAATCCCTTCCCAATCTGTATATGTCCAAAAAATCTTTCACGTATCAACGATATAACAAATTTACCTCCTTGTGCCTTAAAACCTCGTAATGCCGGACTAGCATGATCCTCGATCAGACGCACGTAACTATATACTACCGTTGGATAAAAATGATTGTGTTTCCAGCCATGGTCGAATTCTATGAATATGTCTAACAGACTTTCAACTAGAAAAATGATTTCGGTGTCACATCACCACCACCAGCTTGGCGCAAACAATTCCATATAATGTTTTCAACATTTAGAACTTGATGTTTTAACAAGTTCTCGTAATAACCATAATAAGTTGACGTCGAGCGTATTTCTGTAAGTTTGTTGTACTTTCTGCACCAACATAGTCAAATTTGTGACTACCATATCATCCATCGCGAGCAACCAGTGTAAGATCTCTGTAGCTTTTTGGTGCTAGCGCTGGATCGCTTAACATGATATATAGGAAACCAATGGATATCTCTTCATGTTGCTTCTCTTTACATACAAGCTGGGATAGTTTATCATGCATATCCTTATCACTAAGTCCATTGATCTGTTGTTGCAAATTAATGTATGCACGTTCAAAACGCTATAATTGAAAATATAGAGTATGGGATTAATTGTAATGGTTATTAAAAGAAAATGTTGTAGTACCTCCTCCAAATCATCTTTAT
>PGFW01003775.1:337-13545 GCA_003123925.1 Haematobia irritans
AGAGAGAGATAGCGTGATCGTTGAGTAAAAATACTTATCACGTGCACACTCTAAGGCTGTCGTTGAGCTTAGCTTTTATACCAGCAGGACACACGAAAAGTCTTCAATAGAAAAAGTATTTTGGTGAAAAATCGCAAATTTCGAAGAAAATTTTACTTTTTCGAAGCAAGAATCTTTTAAGCACAACGGAGCTCCACTGTGGCCAAAAACTAAGCCGCGTGCGGTATAGAGACTAGGTTCATTGGAAAGGTCTTGAGCTCAGTTTTCATAATCACAAAACCTCTTCATGTAGAAAAGTATTTGTGAAAAATTGGAAATACTTTTCAAACAAATTAGGTTTGGTTATCATTATTGTGTCAACTTGTTTTCTGTGTGTTGTGGTCAACGAGAAAGAAGGAATATTTAGTACGCCCCAATACTATTTTTTAACTAAAACTCCCTCCTCAACCATACCGGATGGGGGGTAATTAACTTTGTCATCTGCCGTTTGTAACAGCATCGAAAGTTTTGGCCTCTAAAGACCCATAAAATATATAATATTCCTGAGTCGTGGTGAAACTTCGAAGATCGATCTGAGCATGTCGTTTCCGTCCGTGCCGTCTAAATTTAAATCACGCGCATAACTCGAAACGAAACAGAGCTATCGAGCTTGAAACCTTGGCAAGCAAGTAGTGTGTTATTGATAGTAGCGGCGTCGTGATGGTATTGCATAATGGGCCATATCGGTCCACTTTTACGGTATAGCCCGCATATAAACGACACCCAAATTGTGGCTTGCGATTGCTCTAAGGGGAAGCAAATTTCATCCGATCCGGGCTGAGACAAATTGCGGTACATGGTGTTAGTAAATATGGTCCCTCCTAACAAGCCTTGCTTCAGTAAGTAGTGGTCCACTAACAACCTCCCGCATATAAAACGAGACCGAACACGGCCCCAACATTTGATGGCGTTTGCGATTGCTCCTAAGAGAAGCAAATTGTCAATCGATGCACGGGCTGAAATTTGATACGAATGGTGTTAGTACTAATGGGATCTCCAACACCATGCAAAAGAGAAATTGTTTGCTCCAAGATGAATACGGTCACATAAATTATATATATAAGGCCCCAATCAATAAAACGATCCCCAGAATTTGGCTTGCGGAGTCCTACAGAAGAGAAGCAAATTCAAATCCGATGCCGGTGTGAGAATTTGGTAAACAACTGGTGTGATGTACACTACATGTGTCTCTAACAAAAGCAGCTGACAATTGGTCCAGCAATCGGTTCATGAATTATCAGTAATGTGATGCGCGGCCTCAGAGTAATGGACAAGCCAATCGCCAGGACCCGAAATGGCGGTGTGAGGTCTTTTAACAGAACAGCACGACAAATTGTTATTCCGGATGGACGCGGCGTGCGCGCAAGCGTGAGAAATGTTGGTACAGGATGGCATGTCTGTATGAGTGTTCTCCTAAATGACCATCCACGCGGCGCAAAATATGGTGCCCATCAATCGGTGGTCCATAATTATATGGAGTAGCGGCCCCAATATGAGAGGATCGATTACCAGCATATGGTCACTCCGGAGAACGCGCCGAGCCAACTTGGAGGAGGCAAATTCATGCGCCGGGAAGTCCCGGTTGAAATTTGGACACATGGTCGTTAGACATGTGGCTCTCTAAACAAACCACCGCCAAGAATTGCGTCCATAACGGTCGCAGCGACCGTCAGATTCGATCATATGGGCCGCCCATATAAACCCGCGCTTCCGCGGGACAGATCTTGCATCCTACCCGGGAGACCTCTTGGAAGGCAGCAAGGATTGTCATAGCGGCCAGCGGCACGGGGCCGACGCGCCACACGCGAGGGGACCGAATACCGGTTTGAAATTTGCAACGTTGTGTTAGTAATCCAGGCCGCTAATATAGCATGCCAAAATTGGTTCCATATCGCGCTCTATAGTTATATATAACCGAGGGCTCCCCGCCCAGATCAATATAAAGAATTGGTCATATCGTTTACTATTCATGGTTTTGCGCAGACTACGAGCAAAAAATTAATCTACGCAACATTTTATTTATTATAAGAAAACAATGTGTCAAAATTACTTATTTCTATAGAAAATTTTTGTCAAAAATTTTATATTCTAAACGAAAACTTTTGTCAAAATTTCATTTCTATTAGAAGCAACTTTATGATCAAATTTTATTTCTAATAGAAACATTTTTTCAAAATGTTTATTTCTATCACGAAATTTGTTCAAAAATTTTATTTCTAAAAAAAATTTTTTTCAAAATTTAACCTTTTATAAGAAAATGTGTGTCAGATAAAATTGGGTATTTTTGTCAAATTTTATTTCTAATAGAAAATTTTTGTCAATAAACTAATTATATACGTTATTCAATCGGCCTTTGTTAAGTTTAATATATACGCACGATATGGACTACCTTGCAACTTTAGATAGACGGTGGTTTGGTAGTTTTAAAGATACACCTTGCCATTGTAAGTGTTAGCCGCCAAGCCCAAGTAATTCGATTGTGGATGATCAGTCTCCAGATAGAAGTTTGCTAACGCAATCACAGGCGAACGGGATACATAAGCTTGCGGCCTGGCCGATAACTTACGGCCGTATATACTTGTTTTAATTTTGTTCTGCTTGTAGATTAATTTTTACATCTTTGAATTAATGGACATTCTTAAAGATATTCAATGTATAATCCATAGGACGATAATTCAATTTAATTGATGCCATTGTGTAATACTCTTTGTGGTTTTTGTATTGAGCAAAGAAAGAAAGAAGCAAGTTGACGTATCAAAAAATTCCCCCGTTCGACCATTGGGTTTATAATTTCCAATTTTATATTCTCCTTGGCAGTGTAAAGTTCGGTTAAGGTCTTGCTAATGACATCAAATTTTTTTTGTTTGTGTATTTTTGCGTTGAAGTTTGCTTTGCAAGTTAGAGCTTCTATTGAGTAACTGCGTACCTTTCATACCGAAAAGTTCATCATCTAACGCACAACGTCACAACAACACCAAAAAAAACCAAGACTTTATATAGGACAAAACACATTAAATGGTCAATAGCAAAGAAAAAAAACACTTTAAAATTTGGTTTTTTGTTGCCAAGACGGAAACGGTAGTTTAAACGGTAAGTTCATTATGGGCCATAAAGCATTAAAATGAAGGGATACCCAAGCAAATGCAATTCCAAGGAAAATTTAAGAAATTCGAAAAAGGGTACAAAACCAAATAACTTTAAATGATTCACATTCACATGGGCCCAAACCTCGGTGATGATGCGAGCAAGTTACCATAACATTAACCCAGGACAAGTGCTCATGAAATTTCAGTTGGGACTGTCATCGACCAAACAAAGAAATGGTCGAAGGGTAAGTCATGAAGTAATGTAGCCATGACTGTGATGGTAAAAGCAACAACGAGCACCTTACATTTACATCCTTGTCGTATGGTGTTGGGAACTGTGCTGCATCCATTAACATGAATTTACATATTTGTTAGATTCGAGCAAGAAATTTTTTAAAGAAGTAAATTGGAAGCGGCATCAATATTTTACATATTAATTTCCAGATTTATTAACATAAACTACTGAGTTATATAAAAACCAAAGTATTGTTGAATTTATTAAAGTTATCAGAGCCTGATCATACGACGATATCGGATTATAAAAATTGGATTTTTGGTAACATATTCGACATATTTTCTTTTACGTTTACTATAGGGCAAAATGAAAACAAGTAAATACGGCCGAAAGTTCGGCCAGATCGAATATTACGTACACAAAAAAATAATTCTTTCTTCCCAAACGAAATTGTAGGTAAGCAAAAATTATTTACCATTTGTTTTTCCCAGAAAGGAAGTTTATTTGGAAGAAATATACACTGAAAAAAATATTGTCGTGAGGTCAAAGATTTCATGTCTTTAAAATACGAATGCAAATTTTGCTTTGCATAGAAGACGCATTTCTCTAATATAAAGATTTTTTCCTTGTCCTTGTAAAAATGGGTATCATAACATGAAAGAAAAAATGTTGGGCTAAGGTCAACTTGACTTTAATAATTCAGAAAAGTTCTTTAAATTTAATGAAATTGTCTTTCTTGACTACAAAGCAAAAGTTCAAATATAGGACATTTTTTCAACACTTTATTTTAAAGACGTTTTTTACTTGAAACCTAATATAATTTCTACTGGAAGTCGAGTCTTAATTTGATACGCTCATTTCTGTGATTGAAGACATTTCAATTAACTCGTTTTTAAAGATCTTTGAGAGCATATGCTTCCTAGAAGCAAGTACACAAAACCCAAATTTAAAAGAGAATTGTGTCTTAAAGGTACCCTTATTTGTATTCTCCGCTTCTTTGGCTCGGAATCAATACCAACATTTTTAAAGTAAAGACAAAAACTTTAAAACCGGACATGCTTTTTTTCAGTGTATGAACTTGGAATAAATGTTGATTCTTTTTCTGGATGAAAAAAGAATTTAATAAAAAACAAAATTTTTTTTGTTTGCTTTTCTGGCTAGTTAGACCTTCTCTTACATTTTTCTCACTTACACTAGTTTTTAGTTTTAGCATCTTTTTGTAGAAAAAATGATTTTATAGTATATTATATTTTTATTTTTTTTTTTGCCTGGACGAAGAATCGAACCGCGGACCATACAGTTTGTAAACCAACACACTATCCGCTGGGTTACGTAGCTGCCCATCAAAAAAATTTGATTTTTTTTTTTAAGGCACAAATTTAAAAGTTTGTTTTCCCAAAGATGTTATTTATTTTATATGCGCCAGAAAGCTAATTTAGTTAAATTTTTTATAACTCGCTTTTTCTCATATTTTTAATGGTTAATTTTAACTTTTTTGTTTCGAATGGGTTCTAAGCAGAGTAAGAATTAGTCAAATAATACAAAATATTTAAGTTTTGTCGAAAAAATGCTAAATCCATTGTAGAAAATTTTCGAATTTTTGAAAATATTTGAGGTCAAACGTTAGAGACAAGCGTTAGAATGCATTAAAAATTATAAACAAGCATATACGGCTGTAAGTTCGGCCAGGCCGAATCTTATGTACCCTCCGCCATGAATTGCGTAGAAATTTCTACGAAAGATTGTCATCGACAATGAATTACTTGGGTTGTGGTATCTTATAACATCGTAACATCGTTTTATAAATTGTGAGTTAGTCCATACGTGGTATATTTTAGACAAAAAAAGTTATGTATAGGTAAGTCTACAAATAATTACGAATCGACATGGACTTTTGTACGGTACGTAGAGAGCCAGAATTGAAATATGGGGGCTATATAGAATTATGAACTTGATATGGACCAATTTTTGTGTGATTGGGGATCGATTTATTTGAGGGCTATATATAACTATAGACCGATATGGATCTAGTTATTCATGGTTGTTAACGACCTTATACTAGCACAATGTAACAAATTTCAACTGACTCGGATGAAATTTGATCCTCGCAAAGCGGCTGCCCGAAACCAAATCGCTCCCGGGATCGGTTGATTTACGAGAACTATAGATGATTTGGACTGGATAGCACCACGTTTGTGGCATGTTGTCTAAGATATCATATGACCTGCCACCACCAGTAGCAAAGATTTCAAGCACCAACGATCGGATGAATTTTGTGCTTGCTCCAGAAAGGCCCGAGGTCAAGATGATGGGGAGTGGGTTTATATAGGCAGCGTATATAGCCCATTCATTATGGACTGGATTAGAACGCCAATTCCTCTCGGCATGCTTGGCAAGGATGCCAGTGCTATACCCAAGATTTCAGGGCGGTATCGATGACATTTCTTCGTCTTTGAGCTCACGCAAGCCAGATCTGCGGGAATCGGGTTTATATGGGGGAGCTGATAATGGCAATTATGGACCGATGCAGGACTAATTTTTGCCACTGTTCTGTTAGAGACCATATAATAACACACACGTACCCAAATTTCACGCCGGATCGGATGAAAATTTGCTCTCTCGTAGAGCCAATCGCAAGCCAAATTTGGGTGTCCGTTTAGTATGGGGGAGCTTAGTACGTAAAAGTGGACCGATATCCCCATTTGCAATACCATCCGACCAGTAACAGCAAGTAAAGCAACTACTCTGTTGTCAAGTTTTCAAGTCGATAAGCGTTGTGTTTCGTCTAGGAAGTTAGCCGTGATTTCAACAGCACGGGCGGACGGACATGGCTCAGATCGAATCAGAAATTCCACCACGGACCCGAATATAATATACTTTATGGGGGTCCTTAGAGCAATATTTTAGATGTGTTAACAAACGAATGACAAAGATAATATCACGGCCGACATCCTATGGTGGAGGGCTATATAATTTTATGTTCTCAAAAATATCAAAAAAATATCAGCTGAAGCAGTTTAATTTATAGAGCATCTGAGGTTTTTGGGCGAGCCACGAACCCGATGTGAAAGAAATTTTATTTAACAGGAAATGGCTTTAGTGGCCACTATCTTATTAAAAATACAATTTGTGGGAGAGTGGAGATTATAGATGCAATTTTAATATTACCTCGTATATACCAGAAAAAGTGTTTTCGCCAACATGTCGACAAGATGACCTAGCAATTACGTGGTTGCACTATAGCTTAAAATTGGTGCTATGGACACCAAAATCGTGTCTTATTTATGTTAAGAGTTGAGTGTTTAGAAGAAAAAAAACGCAGGGGGAGGCGGGCGCAGTTTTACCATAAACCGGAAACCGGAGAATGGTGATGTTTGTAGACAAAAGCATTTTTTTTGAGGTGATAAACAGTTTTGAAAGTTTTGGTAAATTTCCTCTCCAAAAGAAGGCTCCTCGAGAGAAAAAAAAAGACAAAAAAAATGGTCCGATATGGCCAAGTTTGCAACTACAGATCCTACAATAAGCAATTCCTTGTGCCCAATTTTCAGAGTCGATAGCTTGTGTTCGTTTGGAAGTTAGGGTGATTATCTTTGAACGGCTGAACATGGAACATTTTTCTCCCGGGGGCATTATTATTGTTAATAGTGTAGCATAACTATTAATAATTAAGTAGGCGACATCAAGAAAATGTCTGGGGGTCAAGTCCGTGTATGAGAACAATATATAAACGTGGACTTATGTTACTGACAGACAGATACAACTAATAGTGAAAAGTTACGTTCAAAAAATCGCTGGACACGGACGTAACAAAATGAAGAAGGAAATCGTTCCCAAAAAAAAAAGAATGGGAACGCTCTCACGTTTCGTGCACGAACAGTCGAGGAGATCGTAATAAGATGAACGGGCTTGTCATTTTTCTGTGTGGCCATGAAAATGCGGTCGGGGGCCGCGAGCCAGAGACGGTGTGAAATGTCTGTTAATGGAGTAACGGAGCAGCCAACCGAGTTTATGGTTTCATTTTATCGGTTAAGAGGATTGTCACCGCGTCCTGTGTGTTCGTTTGACACCACATGTCGGTGTTTTGATTCACTTTCATGAACGGATCTGTTTTTGAAAAGTGTACGGCGGTTCATGGATTTTTTCTATGGGTGTAGTTGGGTAGCAATTACAAAATTGGTTAAGAACTGAATTACGTTCCTGCAAATAGCACAATGCAATAAATTAAATAGAATTTCTTTTGAATGCTTAGCTTTTCAGTGTATCTTTGACTTTTGAGGGCTCTCCTATAACCGAAAACCTTTTAAGTAGCGCCTGGTAAAGAAGAAAGTTAACATAAATCCATGATGAAAATTCTTGAACATTGTAACGACATCACATGGTTTTGGGCATTGTTTTAAATTATCTCATACATAAATTCAGGCAAAGTCTGTAAATTCCAGCAAATGACACTAAAAATAAGATTCGTGTGTGTCGTTTAAATCCTAAAAATAAGATTAAGGGATTGTAGTTTGAGAAATGAGAAGATGAATTTACGCAGTTGGTGGTGAAAGAACGGTACCTTCAAGTTGAGAAGAACATAATTTTCTCGGTATATAATTTCTCATATGAAATTAGCATCAAAAAAGACCCAAATCTGTAATCACATCATCGCGCAAAATCCTACACTAAAAGACTATGCGAATTGCGAGCTTAGCCAAGCGATGAAACATGTGGTATAAGTAATAGGGAGTTATCATATTGGATAATCTAGCAGATTTCTGTTTTCAATACTAATCTTAATCTTCCGAATAAGCTAGTATTAAAATTGTAAATAACATCGAAAAAAAGTAAATACACCAAATAAACAATTTTTTTGTACAAGGGCCTGTTTCGAAGACCGATACTTATATGGTGAGAAAAATATGCTGAGTTTGGTGTATTTTAATTTTTATTTCATGTTATCTACAATTTTTACATACTAGCTTAACTTGGAAGAATTAAGGAATTAGTATATGAAAAGAAAATTGCTAGGATACCAAATAGTTGATAATCCTAACTATTACAACATGTCTGCCATCGCTTGGCTAGGAGTCGAATTTCCATAGTCTTCTAGTCGATAGTGTTGGCGGGATGAGGTTGAAGTTCAACTTCTGGGTCTTTTGATGCTAAGTTATGCATATGGAAAAATTATATACCGAGAATTATTTTTCTCAAACTTGAAACGTTTTACCCAACCAACTGTTAAATCATCTTCTCAAATTACTTCAACTACAATCCCTTAATCTTATTGTTTAGATTTCGACAAAACAACACGAATCTATTGTTATAGTGTCATTGCTGATTTAGCAGAACTTGTGCGTGAGATTTATATTGAGATAATTAAAACATGACCAAAACGCATCGTGGATGTCGAGTAAATGTCAAGAATTTTCATCTGGCATTATGTTAACTTTTTTACGCAGCGCTACTAAAAAGTTTCCGGTTTAGCGGAGAGACCCTCAAAGTCACAAAGATACCACTCGAAAGCTAAGATCTAACAAGAAAATTCTATTTAATTTATTGATTGCTGGCTAATTGGCAGGCAACGTAATTCAGTTTTAACCAATTTGTAGATTCTACCCAACTATCAACCCATGAGAAAAAATCATGAACCGCGTGACACTTTCAAAACGATCCTGTTTCATGAAAGTGAATCAACACACATGTGAGTGTCAAAGCGGAACAAAAGACGGTGACAATCTCTTAACGATAAAATGAAACCATAAGCTGGTTTGTGGCTGCTCCGTACTCCATACAGCACATTTCACAGCCGACCGACTTTTCATGGCCACAGAAAATGAAAGCCGTGTCATTAAGTATCGTGAATCTTGTTCGTGCAACGAAACGTGAACCTTCCATGTTTGGTTTTTTTTGGGAACATTTCCGTCTTCATTCTTGTTAACCGGTCCGTCTCACGAGTTTTTTTGAACGTAACTTTTACTGATTATGTGTATCTGTCCTGTAGTAGACATAATCCACGTTTATATATTTGGGTCCTCATAGCAAACTTTGAACCCCAGATTTCTTGATAGTCGCCTATTAATCTATTAATAGTAATGTGCGACATATAACAATAATAACTGCGAGAAAAATGTTCCATGTTTCACCGTTCGAAAGAAATCACCTAACTTCCACAACGAGAACAAAGCTATCGATCTGAAAATTGGGACAAGCGAATTGGTTTATTGTAGGATTTGTATTTGCAAGTGGGCTATCGGACGCATTTTGTTTGTTTTTTGTTTTTTTTGGGGAGCCCTCTTTGAGGAGGAAAATTTAACAAAATTTCAACTTTTATACACCAAAAAAATGTTTTGTTACAAAATCACACTTCCGTTTCGTTTCAGATGTAAAAAACTCAGTTTTGTTCTAAACATTACACTCTTAACATAAAATAAGACTCACAATTTTTAGGAGTTCCAATAGCAACTAATTTTAATATAGGTAAGCACGTAATGGCTAGTCATCGTTGTCGACATGTTGCGAACAATGTTTATTGGAGATATATGAACGAGTAATATAAAATCTGCAGTTATATCCCATCTCCAAAAGTTGTATTTTTAGATGTGTGGCCAGCTACAAGCCCATGTTCCTGGTTAAGATAAAATTTCTTTACCTCGAGGGTTCGTGGGTCGCCGCAAACGAACTAGTGTCTCTATAAAATATAACTGGCTTCAACCTGACTATTTTGATATTTCGAGAAATAAATTATCTATAGGCCCTCCCACCAATAGCGAGGGGGTATATTATTCTTTGTCATTCCGTATTTGTACACAATCGAAATAAGTGGTGCTCTAAAGACCATAACAGTATGTATATATCTCTGGGCTCGTGGTGACAATTCTGATTCGACTCTGAGCATGTCCGTCCGCCCGTCCTGTGTGAAGATCAGCTAAATGTGCGAACGAAAGCGAAGCTATCGACTTGAAACTTGACAAAGTAGTTTGTTCATTGGCTGTGATGTCGGATGTATTCGTCAAATGGGGCCCATATCGGTCCCACTTTTACGCTATAGGCGCCATATTAAACGGACCCCAAATCTTTCGGCCTTCGCCCGCCATATACAGAGAGCCTCTACGAGAAGCAAATTTCACCGCATTCCGGCTTGAATTTGGTACGCTGGTGTCATATGTTATAGACATGGTCTGCTAACAGGAACATGCAAGAAGCATTAGTCACTCCATCGGTTGCCATAATTGGCATATATGCCACCATATAAACCGATCCCCAGATTTGGCGTTGCGGAGCCTCAAAAGAGAAAGCACAAGTTTCATGCATACGCCCTGAGAATTCATGGTACATGGTGCATCCTGCAAACAATGCGAGGCAATTGGTTTCAATCATCAGTCCATAATGATATAACATACCCGCCCATAGTAAAGCCGATCCCCATATTTTGACTCCGGTGGCTTTCTTGGAGAAGCAAAATTCATGCCGATCCTGGTTGTAAAATCTTGCTAGGCGTGGTTGGGTTAGTATATGATATTGTATACAACATGCCAAACAAAGTGGATCCTATCAGTCCATAATCATAATATTAGTCCTCTAAATAAACGCGATCCCGGGATGTTGGCTTTTGCGAGCCTCTTTGGAGGATCAAAATTTCCATCCGAGTCAAGTTGAATGTTGGTGGGGTGACATTGTGCTAGTTAAGGTCGTTAACAACCAGTGATAACTACCAGATCCGATATCGGTCTGGATTAGTTAGTATACTAGACCCTCAAAATAAATCGATCCCTGACCAATTCCACAACACAAAATTGGTCCACATGAGTCAAAAGTGTTCGTATAATTGCACTACACACACTATAGCGCCCCATATTTCAAATTCTCGGCTTCTCTAACGTGACCGTACACAAAGTATCCAAATGTCCGATTCGCTATTTATTTGTAGAGCTTACCTTATACATAACTTTTTTGTCTAAAATATACGGCAACGCTATCGGCAACTGAACTCATCAAAGTTTATAAATACGAGTGATTAGGATGTATAAGAATACCGACCAAAACCCAAGTAATTCACTTGTCGATGAGCAATCTTTCGTAAGAACTTTCTACGCAACTTCATGGGCGAGCGGCCACATAAGATTCCGGACCTGGCGCGAACTTGCTACCAGTGCCGGTAACTATCGCTTGCTTTTATAATTTGTTAATGCATTCTAAGACGCTTTGTCTCTAACCGTTTGACCTCTCAAAGTATTTTTCAAAAAACTTCGAAAAATTTGTTCTTAACAATGGATTTTAGCATTATTTGTCGACAAAAACTTATAATATTTTGATATTATTTGACTAATTTCTTAACTCTGCTTAGAACCCATTCGAAAAAGCAAAAACATGTGTTTAAAAATTAACCATGTTAAAATAATGAGAAAAGCGAGTTATAAAAAAATTAAGCTAAATTAGCTTTCTGGCGCAGTACTGAAAATAAATAACATCCCTTTGGGAAAACAAACTATTTTAATTTGTTTGCCTTAAAAAATTATAAATTTTTTTGATGGGCAGGCTGACGTAACCACAGCGGATAGTGTGTTTGGATTTACAAACTGTATGGCCGCGGTTCGATTCTTCGTCCAGGCAAAAAAAAAAATAAAAATATATATATACTATAAAATCATTTTTTCTACAAAAAAGATGCTAAAAACTAAAAACTAGTGTAAGTGAGAAAAATGTAAGAGAAGGTCTAACTAGCCAGAAAAGCAAACAAAAAAATTTTGTTTTTTATTAAATTCTTTTTTCATCCAGAAAAAGAATCAACATTTATTCCAAGTTCATACACTGAAAAAAAGCATGTCCGGTTTTAAAGTTTTTGTCTTTACTTTAAAAATGTTGGTATTGATTCCCGAGCCAAAGAAGCGGAAAATTCAAGTAAGGATACATTTAAGAACCCAATTCACTTTTAAATTATATTTTTGCGTACTTGATTCTTAGAAGCAAATTTTAATTTTTCGTTTTTTCGGTTTTTTTTCTTCATAGGCTATCAAAGTCCTTTGAAAACGTATTAACCACAATTTTAATTTCAAACTCAGACTCGACTTCCGGGAGAAATTGTGTTATGTTTCAAGTAAAATACATCTTTAAAATGAAGTGTTGAAAAACATGTCCTTTGGAAGTAGAATTTTATTTTCTAATATTGTTTTTTTCCCCAAAATGATTTCCTCTTTTTGTAATATTCTAATTCGAATAATCTACTTTTGATATTTTTGAAAGTCGACTAGGGACTTTGACCATTCCCGTGAAAGCTGGAATTTTTTCGAATTTCCCGGGATCTCGGTCAAAGGGAAAACTGCTTTGATGTGGCATACATTTAGACATTTGAATAAATTAGAAATCGCCTAAAGCTACGGTTATAAGGCGCTGTCTGGACAACTCACAATATATATATATTATGTTAATCTCTTACATCAGCCATAAATCATAATAAAATATTAAATATTTTGTAATGAACAAATTTTACAATAGTTAAAAGACAGTCTCTTTTGATATAGTTTTCGGAAGAACACTAATAATAAAAACTGGCTGGAAATGAAAGATACTTATTTCGATTTCACCATCGAAAAACGGATTCACTATATGCACATGTTCGGTCAAAATTCCCAAAAGGGAAACACTATCATGTAATACCTCATTCACATTACACTTCCAAAATCCACTTTAACTAGAAAAAAAAATTTTCTGATTCAATCATGAAATTAATTGATCCAATTAATTTTTTAATTGAAATGTCTTCAATCGCGAAAATGATAGTATCAATCACAGTTACAATTGAATAATAAACAAATACTTGATTAAAAAATAATTAGCAATTAAAAATTTAATTGATGTTGATTGCAAAA
>PGFW01003784.1:13703-29082 GCA_003123925.1 Haematobia irritans
AAATTGTATTTTTTATTTGAATATGGCAACATGTAATAATAGTTACCTTGCCCGACATACATAGACCTGAGCCTTAGATTTTAACGGGCACCTAATCTTTTTAAGTGAATGTTAACTTTTATGTTATGATCGTGATATTTCTATGAACCGACATTTGGATAGACTCGTAGACTAAGTAAGCCATTACAAGCGGTGAGTTATTTTAGCGTTTGCATTTGCATCATTTTTAAATATTTTAAAATCCCAGCAAAAAACGAGCTTCCCAAATAGTAGTTTAGATCCCCAATTTGTGATCCGAATGTAGTGCAAACTTGGATCAAATGAATTTTACATGGGCTAGTCATAGGCCGGAAGTAATTTTGGGTCCTTTGCATTGCTTTAGAAATTGTACCTTGAAGTTATTCTCTCTCTTTCTTTACTCACGTGAAAAATACTTACTTGCCAAATGGGCTTGTTTTTGCTGTCTATTGCCCCAAACTCTTTTTCGTGCGCTCTTGTTAGAACTTGTTTATACAGAACTTCAGCTTCTGCATATTTTCCTTGTTTTAAATAACAACTTGCAAGATTGTTTTTAGTTTTTGCGACGTTAGGATCGTCTGGACCCAGCTTTGATTCATAAATTTCCAATGCTCTTTGGTAATATTTCTCTACTTCATCATATTTTCCTTGGTTTTGGCATAATAATGCTAAGTTATTTAATTGTTTAGCGACATCTGGATGATCTTTTCCCAAAACATTTTCCCGAATTTCAAGAGCACGTTTACATAACGGTTCTGCGTCCTTGTATTTTCCTCGTTTTCCATAGAGAACAGCTAGATTGTTCAAAGTTGCGGCAACGGCAGGATGATTCTCTCCAAGGGTCTTTCCTCTTATTGACAATGCATCATTTAACAAGTTTGCGGCTTCTTTGTATTTGTTCTGAAAATAAATTGAAAAAAATTAATAAAACTTTCAAATGTAAATTCATTTCTAAACAAAGATATATACAACTACTCCGTAAAAAACACGTTTGGATGCAAAAAAAAACGATTCATTGTTTAACTTATTTCAAGATTGTCGCAATACATATTATACACCGGAATTCCGTATTTACCGTTCGGATAATAATCCTTAATATATTAAATGTAATTCAAGCACAATCGTTCATGCGTTTTTGAAAAATGCCAAGGAAAACGAAATGAAAATCCAAGACCGCAACAAGAATTTTGTCGATAAAAATATACGACCTCAACCAAATTTTGAAATCGGGTCTCGAGTCTTGGTTGAGACTCATACTGTAAGCAATGCATCAAAATCAATTTCATCAAAGTTTGTGCCGAAGAGAGACGGGCCATATGTAATCACCAGGAAGATTGGTTCATCTATATACGAAGTTTCATCTCCCAGTAATTTGAGTAGCCCATTGGGCACCTATCATGCATCTGCCCTAACGCTATATTAGGCGACCAACCTGAATGAAGCGCCAACACCAGTTCATCCCATTCGGAAAAGAGGAAGGCCAAGAAAGCAATAGAGATGTTGACGTACTTCTCGGGGCGAGATCCTGTACGTCAAAGGGGGAGAATGTAGCGGATATGATATTATTGTTATACTATTCTTATTACATCGTATTACATTTATACCATATATAGTCATTATACATTGAATTGCATTGAATTACATTGATTACTTTTAGTTTCTTTATTTGCATTATATAAGTAACCACATAAACGATAACACTATCGATCATTCTCTCATTTACTCATAAACACATACTCTCAATATCTCTTTATATTGTAAAGCTTTCTTCGTTGTGTTTTATTTTGTTCGTTAAGTTAAATGAAAGCTCTCTGATAATGGGTATAAATAGTGGCGCACCAACGAAGATTGCTCATTCTTCTTTTACAGGTTGGTGGGATAACTAACAGCGGAGTAGTCAAACAACTTCTTAACTGTGAAAGGCATTTGGTTGTTGTTTGAGTGGTTCGTTGGTGGTTGTGTGTGAGTGTGTGAGTGCATGTGTGGCAATGGATAGTTGTGTGCCAGACAATGACCGCCTCTATCTTTGTTACATAGCACAAGCAGCCAGCCTGTACAAGCTGTAATTTGTATATATTCATTCTTCTTTTACAGATTCATTTTTTTCTCACAATTTTCCACTTTTAAGAAATAAATAAATAGATTTTAAAAGTAAGAATCCTAAGGCGTTGTTATTCGATAAGGGAAACCTCGCTACATATAGAAATTTTTTTTCTATAGAAAATTTTGTCAACATTTTCTTTCTATAGACAATTTTTGTCAACATTTTCTTTCTATAGAAAATTTTGACAAAAATTTTCTTTCTCAGAAATGTTTCTAAAATTTTATTTCTATAGAAAATTTTGTCAAATTTTTATTTCAACAGAAACTTTGTCAAAATTTTATTTTCTATAGAACATTTTGTCAAAATTTTCTTTCTATAGAAAATTTTGTCAAAATTTTCTTTCTATAGAAAATGTTGTCAAAATTTTATTTCTATAGAAAATGTTGTCAAAATTTTATTGCTGTAGAAAGTTTTGTCAAAATTTATTTCTATAGAAAATTTTGTCAAAATTTTATTTCTATATAAAGTTTTGACAACATTTTCTTTCTATAGAAAATGTTGTCAAAATTTTATTTCTATAGAAAATGTTGTCAAAATTTTATTTCTATAGAAAATTTTGTCAAAATTTTATTTCTATAGAAAGTTTTTGTCAAAATTTTATTTCTATAGAAAATTTTGTCAAAATTTGATTTCTATATAAAGTTCTGTCAAAATTTTCTTTCTATAGAAAATGTTGTCAAAATTTATTTCTATAGAAAATTTTGTCAAAATTTGATTTCTATAGAAAGTTTTGTCAAAATTTTATTACTATAGACATTTTTGACAAATTTTTATTTTTAAAGAAAATTGTGGTATAAATTAATTTTTATTGAAATTTTTTGTCAAAATGTTATTTCTATAGAAAATTTTGTCAAATTTTTCTTTCTACAGAAATTTTGTCAAATTTTTATTTACTATAGAAAATTTTGTGAAAATTTCAGTTTCAATTTTGTCAACATTTTCTTTCGATAGAAAATTTTAATTCTATCGAAATTTTGTCAAATTTTTATTTTCCATATTTTGTCAAAATCTTATTTCTATAGAAAATTTGTCAAAATTTTATTTCTAAAGAAAATTTTGGCAAAATTTAATTTTTATAGAAATTTGTATCAAAATTTTATTTCTTTAGAAATTTTTGTCAAATTTTTATTTCTACAGAATTTTTTTCAAATTTTTATTTTCAATAGAAAATTTTGTCAAACTTTCATTTTCTATAGAAAATTTTGCCAAATTTTCTTTCTATAGAAAATTTTGTCAAAATTTTATTTCTATGGAAAATGTTGTCAAAATTTTATTATTATAGAAAATTTTGTCAAAATTTTATTTCTTTAGAAATTTACAAATTTTATTTTCTACAGAAATTTTGTCAAATTTTTATTTCAATAGAAAATTTTGAAAAATACCGATTTGGGGAAAATGGATCAAAATCTACCAAATTCTATTTGATCCGACCATCGAACCAAATTTAAAAATTAATAATTTTTTGGATCAATTTTGGTCCGATCGGACCAAAATGATAACCCTGATTGAGATATGAAAAAGAGGCAAAATAAATATGGAGAATTAAATTGAAATATATTGTGTGCATTGTGGGGAACAAGTCGGACGGATAGAAGGTACAGATGGACAGGGTAGATATGAAGTACATTTACAAAACAAAATTGGTAGCTGGAAATAAAAATAAATAAAAATAAACAACAATTGTTAATATTTTTATAGGCCGTCTGAATCGGATGTCTAGAAAGTGAAGGTATAAATAAATGTCCCACTTATCTTGGAAAGCCAGGGGGGGGCGAAAATCGAAACTGAAGATTATCATATATACAATGAATACACTCTTCATAATGATCAATAATATTCCATATAAGATGTTAGTAAAAGTATGAACTTCACCAGATCGCAAAACAAAAACACTGAACTATATTTATTATATTATCACGCACTTGCAAGGTAACGTTTATTAAGGTTGATTGTTTAAATGTTTTGTACGATTTAAAGATGATGGCATTTGTTGGATGGAAGTACAAGAA
Source organism: Haematobia irritans (assembly GCA_003123925.1). NCBI lineage: Eukaryota > Metazoa > Arthropoda > Insecta > Diptera > Muscidae > Haematobia > Haematobia irritans. The sequence continues at coordinate 17,835 of PGFW01003784.1, forward strand.
ACAAAAACATAAAATAAAAAAATAACACATAAAGTGTTAAAACCACAAAAACATCAACGTTGATATAATAACAAATTAAAAGTTTCACTCCTCATCCAAAGAATGTTCGAATGGATTTTTATTTTTTTTTTTCGTATTATAATCTTTATACTTTTTAATGAAGAAAACAATCATAAGTTTGCAAATTTCACTGTTTACTTTTATATATGCCCTTCCATCATATATTTCTCTCTTTTTTTTTGGATTGTCAAATATGTGTTACAACTTTGCTTTTATTTTATGATCAAAACAAATAAAACGAAAGGTTTTTCTAGTAATTATTTTTAATTTTTTTTTATATATGTAGTACTTGTGGTATATTACAATGAGAAACAAACTGTCCTTATATGAAAGATTGTACAACCTACACTGAAAAAAATATTTACGTGATATTAAAGATTATGCAACCTAAATTTTAGGATGCGCAATTTATAAAATATTAAGGACACATTTTTTTAAAATAATAACATTTGAAATTTAAAAAAATTTATAATCTTTACTTCAAAAATTTTTTTTCATTAAATTTTGGACACAAATTTTGCAAATTTGCGTCCCTCTGTTAAAGTCGTATGTCTTTGAATTAAGGAAAATGTTCCTTAAAATAAAGAAACACATTTTTAATTTAAAGAAATCGTCCTTAAATTAACTGAAATATTGAATCTATAGATTTAAGATAAAAAAGCTTCAAATGTAGTCTAAGACTTATTTTGAGGATTTAGCATCTTTGGTTTAGTTTTTTTTTTGTTTGGAATATAGAAAACTGGCATTTGTTTGTACGTGAATAGCTCTATTAATATACCGCGAAAAGAAAATGAAAATTCGAAAAATGAGATCTGAATCCTAATTTTAATTTTATGTATCCCAGATTTAAGGCCAGATATGTCGCTAGATTAGATTAGGTTAGGTTAACTAAAAGTACCTATTACATATGGGCACTTCTAGTCTTAGCCACTGAACCTTCTCTATTATTTACTATTGCTGAACCAACCAGATGCTCCAAAGACATTAACAAACTGCTTAAGTTAACGTTTTCCAGGTCCGCCAGTAATCTAAAGCTATATGCTCCTAAAATTCGCTTACGCCTTACACAAAAAGCAAGACACTCACACAAGAGGTGTTTAATTGATTCCTTTTCCTCCACATCATGACAACTTATACAATAGTCATTATACTTCGCACCTATAGTTTTTGCAAATTCGCCTATCAGGCAGTTATAGCAAGATACTAGAGTTCTATCTGAACGCTTGAGAACACTAGCATATCTAGTGTGGCGGTTTAAGTTTAAATGCACAGAAAAAAATATCACAAAAATATTTCCAATTAAAAGTTAATTGAAGTTTGAAAATTTTTTCAATTAATAAATTAATTGATACAAATTAACTTTTTAATCATGATAGAAATTTAGTTAATTAAGTCAATGATTGAACATTTATAAATTTTTAATTAAAAAATTAATTGATACAATTAACTTTTTAATCAAATTCGGAAGACTAATTCAGTTAAAAAAAGTGCTGATTTTTTTTTTAAGTTTTAATGAAAAATGTATTTCAACCAATCATTTGTTAATCCAAATAAAAACTTTAAGCCAATTCAGAAAGTAATTAAATATAGTTACCTTTTTTAATTAATAAATTATTTGAGTTTTGCAATCAACATCATAAATTTTTAATTGAATCAATTAAAAAATTAATTGAAATTTGCTGAAAAATCAATTAATTTTGTTAATCAAGAATTTTTTCTATCCCAATTAAAACTGTGATTGATACTATCATTCGTGATAGAAGACATTCAATAAAAATTAATTGGACAATTAATTTGGTGATGAATCAGAAAAAATTTTTTTTGTGTGTCGGGCCATATTTGTTGGTGTCGTTACAACTAAGTGTGCGCGTGACTGAAATTTCCTCACACTCACGTCACATTCACGAAACAACATGTTATTCACGTCACGCATCACGCACGATACGTGTTTGTACCAATCCCACTCACGCACATTCACGAAATGAAAACAGTACTCAGCACGCTCACGCACGAACTACTTTTAAAGACTCACGTTCACGCACGATTCAACATTCTCGTGATTCACGACAAATTCACGAACCTCACGACATTTTCCAAACTGAAATCTGCGAAGGTAACAAACTTCAAAAATAGAATATAGTTCGAAAGCTAAATTAATTTCAGTTAAAATACGAGTATGAATTAAATCTTGATTTTTTTCGTGAGCGTGATTTTGCAGGAAATTTTATTCACGCACATTCACGAACCGATTTTATTTCTCACGCTAAACGACATATTTATTTTAGTCCCATTCACGAACATTCACGAGACTTGCTTTGGATTTTGTTCACGACTCGCGTGATTCACGCGTGTCACGAGAATTTCGTGTCACGCGCACACCTCTAGTTACAACCCTTGCAATTCTCCCATCGAATATTGGCCATCATAACAGCCTTCTCACGCAGTAAGAGCTTGCAGGTGGCCAGAGGCATACCAACAGATTCTAGTTCCCCTGGAATATGTAAGGTAGTTCCTAGCCTTGCTAACTCATCTGCTTCGCAGTTCCCCGGTATGTTCCTATGGCCAGGCACCCATATTATGTGAATATTGTACTGCTCAGCCATCTCGTTGAGAGATTTGAGGCAGTCTATGGCCGTTTTCGAGTTAAGGAACACAGAGTCCAAGGATTTTATTGCAGGTTGACTGTCTGAGTATATAATTAATGCAAAATATTTGTTGGAACATTACTTCTCAGCATTCACACCCTCTCTTATTGCCAATTATTCAGCTGAGAAAACACTACAGTGAAAAGGTAATCTTTTCGCTATCGAATTTCCAGATCTTTAGAATATATTCCGAACCCCACCTTGTCCATTCAATTTGGAGCTATCAGTATAGAAATCTAATAATATCTTTTATTCTCGGGGATCTGTGATACACCACACGCTCACTGTTGGGAATTAGAGTTTCAACTTTTTGTCGAAAAGTGATTTTGCCAGGGTGTAATCCACTACGTTAGGCACATCTGGCATTACTTTGAGGACCGAACTGAGACCGTAAATTTTTTCCGACCACAGCGATAGCTCGCGCACAGCCGTTGTTGCAGCTGACTGTTTGGCCAAAATGTCTAAAGGTAATAGATGCAGCATGACATTAAGTCGGTTTCTGAAGTGCCGGCCCACCAGACTACAAGGCACCAGTATAGCATTATATGTCTAAACCACTGCCGTCGTTATAGCCATGCACAATTTTTGGTTTGTAGTCCCCACCTTTTTCCTATTGCCTTTTTGCAGGTACAAACTACCGTGGCTTTCCTCTGCGCTCTTTCCTTCAATATTTAGCCTAAGAATTCAGCGTACCCTGTCCAAATATAAACGCCAAGGTATTTTTGCACACTCACCAAAGCGCGAATTTCAAATACCCCCTAAGGAAATGGCCTCTAACGCGTGGTGAGTCTATTGGGCGATCTTTGCTGTACATGACTAAGTTCTGTCTTTTGCTGGATTTACCCCAAGACCAATTATCTTTCGCCCATTTCTTATGTCATCCGGAGATGCTCTCTGTATATAATATCTCTTGATTTGGTGGATTGGAAATATCCCAATGACTGGTAGCGCCACATCAATCTGGCGTATGCCACCACTTTTATCCTTTCTTTTTCTAAGGGAACCAGAATGGTTGTTTATAGCAACTTCCAAAGAAGAGGTGTATAGAACCATCTCCTTGCGGGATGCCTCTGTTTCACATACATCTGTATGGTTTGCTTGTCTTTAGTGTGGCTGATAATACATCTCTTTATTAAAATAGTTAGTACTAACAAGCGCTAAGTATACCTGGATCAGACATTCAGATTTGTATTCCATTTTAATAATCGAGCTCGATGGACATTTATTGAACGCCCCGCTTCGATGTCTAGAAACGGCACGATTGTGTATTCTTTACAGATAGCGAGCTTTTCAAATAAAGGCTGACTAGTTTTCAGCATGCGGTTCAGTAGACCTTGCCCTTCGAGTATAACATGCTGTCCTTTTTTCGAGAGCAACTTGAAATCCACGCTAGTTCTAAGTACTTATGTTATCATCGCTCTCCAGGGTCTTAAAGTAGAAGAGGATAACTGATTGGTCGGAAATCCTTCGCACTCGAGTGATGAGGCTTTTCCCTGCTTTAGTATGAAAGACGACTTTTGTTTCTCGATCGCTAACAAATGTCATTATTTTAAAAGAAGCCGCATCTTTGGCTCGAAATCAACACCAAAACCGTATAGAGAAGGTCAAAAATCTTTGCACAAGTAAACTGTTTTTTTTTTTGAGTGTAAATTAAATTATTCAATACTTTAGAATAATTTTCTAAATAAAGAAATTTGGAAATTAATAAAAGTACATAATAAAAATGAATTTTTTTAAATTTACTTTCCTCCGTTTGTCTACTTTAACGTAAGGCAAATGTCCTTAAAATAAAGAAACATATTTTAGATTTAAAATAAATAAAAATGCTCTAAAAGCAACTAATCATTGAATCTTTGAATTAAAAATCCGAGCAAAATATTGGGAAAATTGTTCCACAAACTTGGATTTCTTTTAAAGAGCATCCCAGAATCTCTCCATCCAATTTTTTTTTTCACTTCCGATGCCAGTCCTTTGGACAAGTCAACAAAACATTTCCTTTAAAAGCGTACTCTCGGGATCCACTAATCGATTTTTCACATTCCGGTGGTAAGTTCTTTTTGGACAATATTATTCTAAAAATAAGCCAATCATGCATTTTACAGTGAAAAATTTTTGTTTTTTCATTGTCCAAACTTCACAAAAAAGTGAAAAAAAATAAATTTAAAATGGTTTATACCGTGTTTTTCTCAAAAACAAGCAGTAAACCAAAGATGCTAAATCCTCAAAAATAAGTCTTAGAGACTACATTTGAAGCTTTTTATCTTAAATCTATAGATTCAATATTTCAGTTAATTTAAGAGACGATTTTTTATATAAAAAATGTGTTTCTTTATTTTAAGAAACATTTTCCTTAGATTCAAAAGAGACGAATTTACAAAATGTTGTGTCCAATTTAAATGAAAAAAAAATTAAAAAAAATTTATATAACTTATTTTAATTAAAATTTCATGTTTTTAAGGAAATTTGTCCCCTTAAAAAATTATAAATTGCACATCCTGAAAAATAAATATTTTTTTCTTCAGTGTAATAAAGATAAAGGGTGTTTGTCCAATTAAAATTTGACAAAACATTATTTTACTCTTTGGTTTAACCCTTAAATGCACAACGGAATCTTTTTAAGATGGCAAAGCCAGAAAAAATTCTTGCGTCTTTCAATTTTGACCGAATTTTATGAAGTCAAGTTTTTTTGTATTTAATACATCATAACGCTATTTATAAAAACATATTTTTATCGGAAAATTTGTTGTACTTCGGAGTAATCTGCTAAATTTAAAATCCAAGTTTTGACCAAAAATTCAAAAAACTACAAATTGGAAGTATAATAATGTACCAGAGATGAAAGTAATATTGGTAAAAAAGTGAGTAGTATAAAAACTTTGTTTAATGTGCACTGTATTTTTGAAGATACATTTTCTATTTAAAACAAACACATAAAAAAAGTTGTTTTTTTTTAAAAATGTGTATTATAAAATTTTTTGGAAGAATCGGTGATTCTTGTGCATTTAAGGGTTAAAGCTCATATCAAAACGTTATAATTCAAGACATAGCTGGATTAAAAAAAAAATTTTTATGAAAAATCAAAAATAGCTTTGATACTTGTAACTTTGGTTTAAAAATTTTTATTTTTTCGAATTAAGGAAACCATTTTTTTGGAAATACACTCAAAAAAAAATGAAACCTAATTTCCACGTAAAAGCCACTTTAATTATATTTTTATTTCATGGAAGTTTATTACGTTTTACGAAATTATTTCATAAACTTTAATAATAATTTTTCGTACGTTAGTTAAATAACTAAAACGGAGAAAAAACTATACACAAATGAAGCATTAAAGAATTAAATAAATTCCTGTCTCCAACAAAATAGTTCAAGAATTTCTAAAAAATTTTGTAAATTTTTAGTAAATAACAACCATCTTGGAACTTTGTATAAACTAAAGATATTATTGCAATTTGTAACCCAAATTTTTTCTTCAAACTAACTAAGTGAAAAATAATAATATTGTCCTAATAATTTTTTTTTTAATTTGTCGAAAGATTATTTACTTATTTTTGTGATTATCGGCGTGACATCGGTCGTTTTCTAATACAGTTTAGTTAAATATGTCCTTAATTAATTTATTTTTCTTAAATTAAGCCTAAATTTTTTCCTGGGGGTCACATCGTTTTTTTTTTCAGTGAATATATTATTATAATTTGGATTTTTAAAGTGATATTATTTATACATGAAATATCTTTATTGAATTAAAGAAAAATTTTGGTTAAAATGTGATGTGTACCAAAAAATCTTTGAAAATTCAAACCACTTTTTTTTTGAGTGTAGATAAATACCTAAAAATCTGTCTTTTAGTTTAAAGAAGTCGTCAATTTTTGCTCAAAATGAATATCAAACTCCTGGAGAGAAATTCAAAATCGTTTTGGTGAAGAAGAATATAAACCGTAACACCCAGAAAAAAGCGGAATATTACTTTGATTTTAGTTAAATTTTTGCACAATATGAAGTAAATTTCTTTTTGAATAATTTTTTGCGATACTAAATGACGTGAATAAAATAAGAAAAAAAGTTGTATACAAATATAGTGCACAATTTTACTAAAAAACAATTAAGGAAAGTCTAAAGTCGGCGGGGGCCGGACTATATTATACCTCACCAACTTTGTAAGATCTAAAAATATTTGGAAGTACATACCACATCCGTCAATTGTGTTGGGTGCTATATATAAAAGGTTTGTCCCAAATACATACATTTTAATATCTCTCGATCTGGACAGAATTTGATAGACTTCTATCAAATTCTAAAGACTCAAAATTTAAGTTGGGCTAATGCACTAGGTGAAACGCAATGTTAGTAAAAAAAAATGGGAAAGATTTAAATCTAAGTCAATTTTAAAGCGATAACTTCACAAAAGTTTATTTAATCGATTTATCGCTCGATATAACTATGTATTTGAAGTTAATCGGAAAATTAACAGTCAGTTTTACAACTTTTGCGTTCCTAAGCAAGAGGCGATTTTACAAGGAAAATGTTGGTATTTTGAAAATCAGAAAAACATATATAATGGAGCTATTATCTCTAAACCTGAACCGAATTCCAACCAAAATTTGGGCAACGCACAGCTACAATGCTAATTAATACTTACCCTGTGCAAAATTCAAACTAAATCGGAGTAAAAATTGGCCTCTGTGTCATATGAGTGTAAATCGGTTGGCGAAATATATATATGGGAGCTATATCTAAATCTGATACGCGATTTTCAATTAAATTTGGTCACACATGACTATACTACAAATTGATAGACTCATAGTTGCAAAATTTTAACCACATTGGGGCCAAAACTCGGCTCTGGGGCATAAAAGTGCATATCGGGCGAAAGAATAAATATATGGAGGGAGCTATATCTAAAATCTGAACCGATTTCTTCCAAAAATCAATAAAGGGTTTCTATTCTGACCCTACATAAAAGGAACACGTGCCAGAATTTGAAGGCGATTTGGACTTATATTGCAACCTAGACTTTTTTGATCACAAAAATGGTTTCACAGACGAGACGGAACGGATACGGACAGACGGACATGGTTATATCGCACTCAGGGAAACCACCCCTGACATTAGTTGGCCAAAGACAACCATTATGTCTACCCTCCGTCTCCTTCTGGGTGTCTACAAAACATATGCCACTAACTGTACAAATTACGCTGTTCCACAGTGTGGCGGCAGGGTATAAATAGAAATAGTTCATATTTCCTAAAATGGTAGAAGTTGCTTAAATATTGAGTTTCATAATTCTCTCAAATGAAAGTTAATTTTAACTAAATTGTAACCTTTCTCGAACTTCGTACAGTGCTAAAGACATTTTTAACAATTTTTAAAATCCCAATTTCTTTCGCAATATGAAATTTTCCCCTTAAAACAACAGAAAAAAATAATTATTTTTAAAAAAGTTTCTTCAATTTGACAAAAAAGTATTAACTTATTTGTAACATATTGCAATTAAAGGTGATTCTTTTGAGGTTAGGAATTTTTCATGGCAATTAGGTATTGACAGATCACGTGGGGATTCAGAAACATGGTGTCAAATAGGAGAAGATGCTCAGTATGCTTTGACATTCATACATGAATAGACTTACGATCTGCCGACATACGTCGAATTTTCAGTGAATGGGCCTATGAAAAGTTGCAGCAAAATCCGCTTTTTTATCGACAAATTTTGGTTCAGCCGAATGAGTGATTGCTGCATTTCTGGTTGAATGGCTACGTGAAATAAGTAAAATGCGCCATTTGGGAGTTGAAGAGCAAACCAGAAGCCGTTCAATGAACTGCCCATGCATGGTTTGTACCTATTGGTGGAAATCATTGGACCGTATTTTTCCAAAGATGCTGTGTGCACGCACGTTAACGGTGAATGGCGATCGCTATCGTTCGATGCTAACAACTTTGTGTTGGCAAATATGGAAAGAACTGGAAGCTTGGTATGAACATGTGGTTTCAACAAGATGGCGCCGCTTAAACAACAAAATCCACACAGCTCGGCGATTCTATGGGCCATTTTGAGGGAAAACTTCGGAAGAACAATTCATCTCCAAAGAAATGGACCGGTAAGTTGGCCACCAATAGATCATGCGATTTGACGCCTTTAGAAATATTTTTCGTGGGCTACGTCAAGGTCTAAAGTCTAAACAGAAATAAGCCAGCAACATTCCCAGCTTTGGAAGACAACATTTCCGGAAGAAATTCGGGCTATTCCGGCCGAAATGCTCGAAAAAGTTGCCCGCAAAAATTGGACTTTCCGAATGGACACCTAAGATTCGTCAGCCGCTGGTCAACAATTTAAAATGAAATTATCTTCAAAAGTAAAATGTCAATGGACCAATTAAGCGTTTCAAATAAAGAAGCGCTGATGAGATTTTGCAAATTTTATTGCGTTTTGTTTTTTAAAAAAAGTTATCAAGCTCTTAACAAATCACCCTTTAGAATACTATTTTAAATAGTTAAAATTTTCTAAATATACGCTACATTTGTCTTCCACGGTGGGTTCACTTTTTTTTTGGGTGTAAGCAAAAAACACACCGTTATATACAATTCAGGATCCCAATTGGTGATGGTATATTTACAATAATTTAATATTAAATTTAATTGTAAGCATTTTTAAGCCAATAAAATCGTTCCAATATTAGCTTCATTAAAATATCAAGAAAATTCAAGAGCAAGTTGCAAACCTTGTACGTATGAAATAGAAAATCAAAAAAGAGATTAAGTTCCTGCCATCATTAGAGGCAGATTTGATAATCACTCAAACACGTTTGCTAAGGGAAAAGCATACAAACAAACTATCGAATGTAGTATGAGATGGTAAGAATAGATTTATGAACTTCTTAATGAATGATCTGAAAGCGAAAAGATAATGGCTTAATGTAATTTATGTTAACTGTATTCTTCTCTTAAATTGACCACTAGAACTCAGTGAATGACGAATAAAACTAACCCCAAGGGTATTTACATTAAGTGCCAAATTATATAGCAAAATTAATATGTTTGATTTCAAATGCCCAAAAAAAAATTTTAAATGTACACTAAAAAAATATTGACGATCTGAGTGCAAAGAATTTCATGTCCTTAAAATAGCGATTGCTTAGCATGAGAAGGCGCATTTCTCGAAATAATGAAAATTTTTTTCCCTTGGTCCAAAAGCTTGATAAAAATTTTCAAATTGAAACATTTGTTCCTTATATGTTAAGTGATTCGACTTAAAACTAGGTAACTTTAATCTAAAATTTCTTTACCAAGAATTAATGAAATGTCTTTAAAATAAAAGTGGTCCAAAAAAATATCCTAATTATTTTAAACGCTTGTTTTGTTTTGGTAGGCAAGAATAAAAGTCAACAATTTAATGACGATTTCATTAATTTGAGATTTAGAATAAAGATACCTCTAAGTTTTAAGTCGAATCACCTTAAACTATAAGGACAAAATGTTTTCAAATGAAAATTTTATCAACTTTGGACAAGGGAAAAATTTCATATTCGAGAAATGCGCCCTTCTATGCTAAGGCAATCGTATTTTAAGGACTATGAAATCTTTGCCTCAGGCGTCCATATATTCTTTTTAGTGTAGCATTAAAAATTTTTTTGGCAATTGAAATCAAAATAATTAAATTTTGCTATATAATTTGGGCACTTAATGTAATACCCCTTGGGGTTAGGTTTTATTCGTCATTCACCGAGTTCTAGTGGTCCAACTTAAGAGAATAGTTAACATAAAATTACAGTTAAGCCTATATTCTTTTCGTTCGATCATTCTTAAGAAAGTTCATAAATCTATCTTACCATCTCCATACCTAATCATCGATGTTTTGTATTGTTGCTTTATCCCTTAGCAAAACGTGTTTGAAGTGATTATCAATCTGCCTCTAATGATGGCAGGAAACTTAATCTCTTTATGATTTTCTATTTCATACTACAAGGTATTTGCAGACTTGCTCTTGATTTTCTGATTTTTAATGAAGCTATTGGACGATATTATTGCTTAAAAATGCTTTTACAATAATTTAATATTAAATTATTGTAAATATACCATGCACAATTTGGTCCCTGAATTGTATATAAGCGGGTGTTTTGCATTCACGCCCAAAAAAAAATGACCCACCGTGGAAGAAAATGTAGGTAATATTTAGAAAATTTAACTATTTAAAATAGTATTCTAAAGTGTGTGATTTGTTAAGAGCTTGAAATAATTTTTTTTAAAAAAAAAACGCATAAAATTTGCAAAAATCTCATCGTTCTTTTAATTTGAAAACGTTAGATTGGTAACATGACATTTACTTTTTGAAGAATAATTTTCATTTAAATGTGACGCGGCTGCGTCTTAGGTGTCCATTCAGAAAGTCCAATTTGTGGCACTTTTTCGAGCATTTCGGCCGGAATAGCCGAATTTCTTCGGAAATTGTGTCATTCCAAAGCTGGAATGAAGTTGCTGGCTTATTTCTGTAGACTTTAGACTCTGACGTGAGCCCGCACAAAAAAATAAGTCTAAAGGCGTCAACAACA
>PGFW01003788.1:16709-32919 GCA_003123925.1 Haematobia irritans
CACTGCAAAAAAGCATGCCCGGTTCCAAAGATTTTGTCTTTACTTTAAAAATTTTGGTATTGATTCCAAGCCAAAGAAGCGGAGAATACAAGTAAAGATACTTTTAAGACACAATTATCTATTAAATTTAGGTCTTGTGTTCTTGCTTCTAGAAAGCAAATTTATATTTTCGTTTTTTCAGGTTTTTTCTTCATATGCTATCAAAGTCCTTTAAAAACGAGTTACCGACAACTTTATTTTCCAAATTCAGACTCGACTTCCAGTAGAAATTATGCTATGTTTCAAGTAAAAAATTTCTTTAAAATAAAGTGTTGAAAAACATGTCCTATATTTAAACGATTTTTTGCTTTGTAGTCAAGATGCAAAAAGACAACAAATTTAAAGACAATTTCATTAAATTTAAAGAATTTTTCTGAATTATTAAAGTCAAGTTGACCTTAGCCCAAACATTTTTTCTTTCATGTTATGATACCCATTTTTAAGTGAAATCACTTAATTGTAAGGACAATACGACTTCATTGAAAAGTTTATCGACTTTTGGACAAGGAAAAAAACTTTGTATTAGAGTAATGCGTCTTTTATGCGAAGCAAAATTTGCATTCGTATTTTAAGGACATGAAATCTTTGGCCTCACGACAATATCATTTTCGTGCAAGCGAACTAACTCCTAGTAGTCTAAAATTTTTGGCGTCAGTGACCTGGTACACTTTTTGAAATCCAATAGCTTTAGTCAAACTCATTTTAAATATGTCTTGCATTCGATCTCGCAATACCTTCAGTTCATGAGAAAGTTTTCTACCTCTGCGGCGTAGATTTTCGATCAAATCTGAGGCTATCACTTTTAATATCACGTAAATATTTTTTTTCAGTGTATGAAATATAAAAGACAACTTTACAGAACTGCACACTCTCTGCACACATCTCTCTTTAATTAGTCTACATTCGAGTTCGCCTATAGTGTTTATTTCGTTATTGCAAATGTTTTAGTTTTCCACACTGAAAGGTAGTTCGTTCATTTAGTCCACCTTGAACATCTCAAACTTGCCCTATTTCGTATACACTAGATTGCTGGACCACTTAACTTATTCTGATTTCGATTGATGACTATTCAGTATGAGACATCTTTGAAATTATCTTTAGAATTTGAACTCGCTGCTCTTCCGCGTAGGGACCAGCATAAATGAGCAATCTTTATTTTTCTAGCGAAACAGTTCCCCGTTTCAACTGTCAAAGGTTTCCTAAAAATCGTCCTGTCCGTTTGCTGAGCCGGGGTAGATCCAGGTTTTTCAGCGGTGGTGGCAGACTTTCGACAGTGCTGGCGTTATTAAAACCCACATCAATTCTATAATGACTGTAGATATTGTATACTGTTTGAGAAGCCGTCGTAGTACAAAGCTTAGAATGCCCGCTAAGGTTCAATCTAGGTTTCAGCCGAACACCAAATATCTGGAAATAATATCGTTAGTTCAAGGCTGTGTAGTGTAGTTATACTTCGCTACATAATTGTAGAATTGTATCTGGTCGATGTGTTCAAAATGATTTACAGACGTCTTTTTATATCTTCATCCTGCGTTGGCGGATATATAAAAACTTTTTATATAAAACCGTTTTAAGTAATTAGAAATTATGTCTCCCTATACGTTTCAATTTTATATACCAAATAAAACTCAAAACCAACATATATATCTTGAATACCCTTAAATGTTCTCCTTGTTAACATCAACGATATTATGAAGAATTTTATCAATTAACTTTACTCTTGTTCATCAATACATCATAAACAGCAAATGTTACACAAGCCAACATTTCTTTGCGTGTGACTGAATTTTTTCGACGAAAACCAAACAAAAAAACAGAATCCTAACAATTTGGCACATGCTTCCAAGTTTTGAGTCATTTTTCTTCGAATTCCTCTTGTTGTGTAGGATAAAGTTTTGATTTGTTTGCTGATTGTGAAGAGAAAAAATTTACAGAATTGTGTTGCAAAAACAGAAAGTTGATAATTAAAATCTTCTTTGTGATGATGTTGAAGACTACAACGTTTGTGGGGAGATATCAATCTATTTTGAGGATATGATATAACCTCAAACTCATGTGGAGAAAAATAAAAAGTTAATAAATAATTTGGAAAATTTAGCTTGAAAATTTGGTAAGGTAAATAGCAGACAAGTGTATCTCTCTATTGTGGTCACTGATTGACAAAAGAACCTTTGTCTGATTTTGAAAATGTAATAACTTTACTAAGGATTGTTACATCTATAAATACCGTAGAGATTATGGACTTATAAAGATCATTATTGCATCATTTTTGGGGCTTGTAAGCTCTTTAGCATCTGCTGCATAAACAATTAAATGAAGTAAAATAACTTGAAAGGTACGAAGAAATTATAACCTCCGGGTAGACAGCCATATACCCTCTCCTATAAAATGTAATAATTATACCCTAAAGCCTAGTACTAAGATCATATATGCGAAAAATGTTTAGCAACATCAATTATTCCGCAGCGAACAGTTCAGATTAGATTATAGCTCCCATATATAAGCTTTTTCGTCCTGATGTTGACACTCATATAGTACGCACAGTAGGCCAATTTTTGCCCGTCCGATTTAGTTTGTCAAATTTTGCACACGGAGCTAGAATTAGTATTGTAGCTATGCCGTGCCAAATTTGGTTGAAAATCGCGTTTCTAATTTAGATATATCTCCCAATACAGGCTTTTCGCCCCGATTACACTCGTTTGACCACAGAGGCCAATTTTGTAATCGATTAGTTGAAATTTTGCACAGGAGGTAGAATTAGCATTTGTAAGCTATGCGCTCTGCGCAAATTGGTTGAAATCCGCTTCAGATTTAGATCATTCATCTGCCCACTATATTATGATTTTTCTCGATTTCGACAAGAAAATGTCAAAGAATACCAAACATTTTTCCTTGTTAAATTCGCCACTTAGCTTTAGTCGAAAAGTTGTAAAAATGAGCTTCTAATTTTGCCTAAACTTCTAAAATACATATATATCAAGCGATAAAATCAGAATAACAATTTAGCGTTTTTTGCGAACTACGTAAACCAGAACATGTATGAATTCCTTTGGGATTTTTTCATTGGGAAAATTATTTCAGTTGGCGAGTTTTGGCGGACTATAATTTCCGAAAATTTTGGGGATCATATATGAGATTTTCCTTTTGGGGATTTTTTTCATTGGCGAAAATATTCAGTTGGGGAGTTTTTGGGCATATAATGGTTACGAAATTTCTCCGGATTTATTCTTGGGAAGAATCAGAACCATCAATATTTTCTGGACTTCTATGATTTTTTATGATTATTGCTTTTTTTGTGTGTTTAACAAACCGGTGCACGATCAGCTGCTTTCATCGAGTGCGATCAAGAATGTCCTCTTCTCGAAATCTCAGTGAGTCTCGCGGACCAACCCTCGTCAACTTTAGTGAGTTTTAGATGCAGTAAGAAACCCCTCTCGCATACAGTGTCCGGTCCATGTGTGTATTTTTGCGTATCTCCCTCGACTTTCGCCAGCAAGATCTGCTCATATTCTGACTCAGACAGAGTGCTTGTTGCATTTTTCAATGCCTTTAGCTGATAGGTGTTTAATATACCTTAATTTGCATTAATGAAAGCAATAAACATACACGGCCCTGCGGACTGGCCTAGTTGTGACCAAAGACTGAATGTTCAATATAAGCACCTCAAGTTGTCTTGGTATCAAATTCCACTCATCAAAACGACCAACCTTCCATTTAATTCTTCCTATATAAAATACCCATATAAGACTATAAAGTGGCTTTAATACGCTATTTAATCAGCCTTATTTTATCTACATAGACTCCAGTATGGACTAACTTGTAATTTGATACAATGTTAAGTTAAGTTTAAGGATTACCTTGCCGTCGGCTTAGTCGATTTGTAGCTACACCCAAGTAATACGATTTGGTATGGATCCAATTATGTTGTCCTAGCAAGATTATGCTACGCAATCCATGGTGAGAGTTCCATTAGAAATTCGGCCTGGCCGAACTTATGTATTATTAGTACCTTGCGCCCATCACTGTGGAACAGGGTATTATAAGTTCGTGCATAATGTTTGCATCCACCCCAGAAGGACACGAGACTAGACACATCGCGTGTCATTTGGCAAAAATTGCCTCAGGGGGTGGGCTCCTGAGTCGATATAGCCATGACTCCGTCTGTCCGTGAACCACATTTTCGTAATCAATCTAGCCGTCGCA
The DNA here is from genome assembly GCA_003123925.1 of Haematobia irritans. NCBI lineage: Eukaryota > Metazoa > Arthropoda > Insecta > Diptera > Muscidae > Haematobia > Haematobia irritans. The sequence goes on from PGFW01003788.1 coordinate 20,952, forward strand.
GTTTTAGATCAATCGACTCAAACTTGGCACAAGCATGTGTTATGCTGCAGAATAGTAACCCTATTGATTTTTTGAAGAAATCGGTTCAGATTTACGATAAAGCTCCCATATATAACTATAGTATTATAATATTATATATATATAATATATACTATATATATATATCATATAAATATATATATATATTAATATAACATATATATATATATAGTATATATAATATATATAATAGATATATATATATAGTATATATATATAATATAATATATATATATATATATATATATAGTATATATACTATAATATATAGTATATATATATATCATATAATATATATATATATAATATATATATATATATATATTTCGCCCATGTATAGATATATGGCCCAGAAGCCAGAGTTTTTCACGTATTTCTTAAAATTTGCACAGAAGAAAACAACTCAGTACAATAGTCTAAGATGTGCTAAATTTTATTTGAAAATCGGTTCACATTTACGATATAGCTCCCAGTATATAGCCTTTCGCCCGATTTACACTCATAGACCACAGAGGCCCAATTTTTTGCTCCGATTTAGGTGAAATTTCACAGGAGTTAGCAGAATTAGCATTGTAGTCTATGCGTGCCAAATTTTTATGAATATCGGTCAGTATTTAGATATAGCTCCTCATATATATCGTTCGCCCGATTTTACACTCATATAACCACAGTGCCCATATCGTTTTTACTCGATCGTTAATTGAAATTTTGCACAGGGAGTAGAATTAGCATTGTTATGCAATGGCGTGCCAAATTTTTTTGAAAGCGCGTTCAGATTTCAATATAGGCTCCCATATATATGTTTTTCTTGATTTGCGACAAAATGTCAAGAATACCCACATTTTCCTTGTAAAATGCACAGCTGCTTTAGTCGAAAGTTTGTAAGAATGACTCTAATTTTTCCTAAACTTCGTATTACATATATATCGAGCGATGAAATTCAGTAAATAAACTTTTCGAAAGTTCCAAAAATTGCTTCAGATGTAAATGTTTCCCATATTTTTAGACCCACCACCACTAGAATGGTGACGGGTTATAATACAGTTTGTCATTCCGTTGTAACACATCAAATACGCAGTTTCCGACTATATAAAGTATATATATTCTTGCATCAGGGAGAAATTGTAAGACGATATAACGATGCTCCGTCTGTCCGTTGTCTGTCTGTCTCGTCTGTCTTGTCTGTCTGTCTGTTGTAATCACGCCCTACAGTCTTCAATAATGAAGCCCAATCGTGCTAAATTTTGCACAAACTCAGTCTTTTGTCTGCCAGCAGTCAAGTTCGGAAGATGCGGCCATATTCCGGTCCAGGTTTTGATTAGTCCTCATAAAATCCGACCTCCGATTTGGTGGTCTTGTCTTATAAGAAAATCGTAGTTTTTATTCCAATTTTGCGAAATTTGAAATCTAGGGGTCATTTTATGACATAAAGAAGGTGTGCCAAAAAAGGTGAGTACGGTCCATATTTGTATAGCCCCCCATATAGACCGAATCTCCCGATTTGTACTTCTTGGACTTATAGAAACCGAGTGTTTTAATTCAATTTACCTAAAATTTTGGAAATCGAGAGGTTTTGTAGGACCACAAATACGTGTGGTCAAAAATTTGTGAGTATCGCGTTTCATTATTTTGGTATAGCCCCATATAGACCGATCTCCCGATTTTTGCTTCTTGGGCTTATAGAACACGCGTTTTTTATTTCAATTTACTAAAATTGGAAATTCGAGAGGTTTGTAGGACACAAATAACACTGTGCCCAAAAAATGGTGAGTATCGGTCCCAAGTTTTGGTATAGCCCCCATATAGACCGATCTCCCGATTTTACTTCTGGGCTTATAGAAAACCGCAGTTTCCTATTGCAATTTACCTAAAATTGGAAATCGAGAGTATTGTAGGACCACAAATACGGTGCCAAAATTGTGAGTATCCGCGTCCATGTTTGGTATGTCCCCATATAAAACGACTCCGCCGATTTGGGGACTTGGGCTTATAGTTTTTATCCAATTTGTCTGAATATTGGAAATATAGTGACGTATTTGTATGACCACTTAAGAGGTGTGCGAAAATGGTGAGTATCGGGTCCGATATTTTTGTGACTGATAGCCCCATATAACCCGATTTCCCGATTACTTCGTGGCTCTGAATCCGAAGTTTTTATCCTATTTGCCTGGAAATTGGAAATTAGCAGTATTTTCTGGGTCATAAAGGAGATGCTTGCCGAAAATACCTCTAGATTTCCAATTTGTCAGGCAAATAGCGATCAAAAAACTTCGGAGATTCCAGAAGGCCCACGAAGTAAAATCGGGAAAATCGGTCTCATATGGGGCTATACAAAAATATGACGATACTCACCATTTTCGCAACCTCTTTATGGTCCTAAAATAGCCTCTATGATTTCCAATTTCAGACAAATTGGATAAAAAACTATAAGCCCCAAGTCCCCGAAATCGGAGGTCTTTTTATATTGGGACCATACAAAACATGGACCGATATCACAATTTTTGGCACACGTATTTTCCTACGAATACCTCTCAATTTCCTAATTTTAGGTAAAATTGAAATAAAAATCCGTTTCTATTAAAGCCCAAGAAGTAAAATCGGGGAATCGCGTCTATGATGGGGGCTATACCAAAAACTTTGGACCGCATACTCACCAGTTTATTGGCACACGTATTTGTGGTCCTACAAAACCTTCTCGATTTCCTAATTTTTAGGTAAATTGCAAAAAAAACTGCGTTCATTAAAGCCAAAAGCAAAATCGGAGATCGGTCTATATGGGGCCCTATACCAAAATATGAACCGATTACTCACAATTTTTTGGACAACAGTATTTGTGGTCCTACAAAACCTCTCGATTTCCAATTTTAGGTAAATTGAATAAAAACTTGCGGTTTTCTATAAGTCCAAGAAGTAAAAATCGGGCGAGATCGGTCTATATGGTCGCTTATACCAAAAATATGGCACGATAACTCACCATTTTTTGGCCACACCGTCTTTCATGTCATAAAATACCCTAGATTTTCAAATTTCAGGCCAAATTGGATAAAAACTACGATTTCTAATAAGCCCAAGGACCCCACAATCGGGAGGTCGTTTTATATGGGACTATATCAGAAACCTGGACCGATATGGCCCATCTTCGAACGTTGACCTGCCTGCAGACAAAAGACGAGTTTTGTGCAAAATTCAGCACGATTGCCTTTCATTATTGAAGACTGTAGGTGATTACAACAGACAGGACAGACAGACAGACAGACAGACAGGACAGGTACGGACAGACGGACATCGTTATGATCGTCTTTAGAATTTCTTCCCTGATCAAGAATATATTATTTTATTTATATAGTCGGAAATCGATATCATTCGATGTGTTACAAACGGAATGACAAAACTTATTATACCCCCGTCACCATTCTATCGCTGGTGTGGAGTATAAAAAATATGGGAAACATTAAATCTGATAGCATTTTATGGAATTCGCACAAAAGTTTATTTTATGATTATCGCTCGATATAGATGCTAATAGAAGTTTAGGAAAATTAGAGTTCATTCTTTAACAACTTTTCGACTAAGCAGCTGGTGATTTTTACAAGGAAAATGTTGAGGTATTGACCAATTTTTGTTTCCAAAATCAGAAAACACATTATATTATGGTGAGCTATATCGAAATCTGAGACCGCTTTCAAACAACATTTGCGCACGCATTCCCTACAATGCTAATTCTACTCCCTGCTGCAAAATTTCAATTAAATCGGAGTAAAAGATTGGCCACTGTGGTATATGAGTGTAATCGGGCGCCCCTGCGAGACGATATATAATGGGGAGCTATATCTAAATCTGAACCCGATTCAATAAAAATTTTGCACGCATAGCTACAGATGCTTAATCTACGTCCCTGTGGAAAATTTCAACTAAATTCGGAGCGAAAAATTGCCTCCTGTGGTCATATGAGTGTAAATCGTCCGCGAAAGCTATATATGGAGCCCTATAATTCTAAATGCTGAACCGATTTCAATAAAAATTTAGGCACACTTGACTATACTATCTGATTTCTTCTTTGTGAAATTTTTAAGCAAATTACTGGAAAAAAAACTCTTGGCTTCTGGCGCCAGTATATAATATCGGGCGAAATATTACTATATATATAAATATATATATATATATAATATATATATATATATATATTATATATATATAATATATATATAAGTGTATATATTATATATATTTATATATTATATTTATATATAGTATATATATATATATATATATATATATATATAATATATAATATATATATATATATATAATAATATATAATATATATATATATATATATATATATATATATATATATATATATATAGTATTATAATATATAGTATATATATATATATATGCGAGCTTTATCTAAAATCTGAAACCGATTTCTTCCAAAAATCGAATAGGGCGTTCTATTCTGGAGCCATGAAACATCATGCTTGTGCCAAGTTTGAAGTCGATTGGACTAAAAACTGCGACCTAGATTGATTACGAAAAATGTGTTCACGGACAGACGGAACATGGGCTATAATCCGACTCCAGAGCAGCCCACCGCTGAGCATTTTTGCCAAAGACACCATGGTGTCTATCTCGTCTCTTCTGGGCTGCCGTGCAAACATATGCCACAACTTATAATACCTGTTCACACCAGTGTGGCGCCAGGCCGTTATAACAAATTAACATTAGTTCCGGCCAAGGCCGAATCTTTATGGACTCTCCACCATGGATTGCGTAACAAATTTCTACAAATAATTGCATCCACCAATCGGTATTACTTGGGTTGTTTACTAACAAATCATAACCGACGGCAAGGCTATCTTAACCTTCTTAACATTGTCTTCAAAATTACAAGGTTAGTCCATATGGACAGTCTATTAGATAAAATAGCGGCTTTGATTAAATACCTATTAAAAGCACTTTATAGTCTTATATGGGTATTTAGTATAGGGAAGAATTAAAATGGAAGTGTCCGTTGATGATGGGATGTACCAAGACAAACTTGAGGTGCTTATATTGAACATTCAGTCTTGTCACAACTAGCCAAGTCCCAGGGCCGTGTATGTTTATTGCTTCATTATATGCCAAATTAAGGTTATGATTAAATAAACCATCAGCTAAAGGATTGAAAAATGCACAAGCCTCTGTCGAGTCAGAAAATTAGCAGATCTTCTGGCGAAGTCGAGGGAGATACCAAAAATACACACATGGACGCGACACTGTATGCGAGAGGAAGGTTTCTACTGCCTCTAAAACTCACTAAAGTTGAACCTGAGGGTGTGTCGCGAGGACTCACTGAGATTTGAAAGAAGCATGGACATTCTTGATGACTCGATTGAAACAGCTTACTGTGACGGTTGCTTGAAATATTTGATGCGCTTCTACGGTATCTTCCAGAAAAATCCGACGAGAAATTCGAAAATTATATCCCCAAAAATCCCCAACTGAAATATTTCCCAATTGAAAATCCCCAAAGGAAAATCATAATGAATCCCCCCAAAAATTTCGAAATTATTATCCCCAACCAAAAATCGCCAACTGAAATATTCTTTCCCAATGAAAGAAATCCCCAAAGGAAATTCATACATGTATCTGCAGTTACGAGTCGCCAAAACGCAAAAAAATTTATTTCTGATTTTATCGCTTTTGATATATTATGTATTATGAAGTTTAGGGAAAATTTTAGGATCCAATTTTTACAACTTTTCGACCTAAGCAGTGGCGGATTTAAAAGCAACGGAAAATTGTTGGTAGTTATTTTGACCATTTTTGTTCGAAATCAGAAAAAACCATATATATGGAGATATATGTCTAAATCTGAACCGATTCAATCCAAATTTGGCGCACGCATAGCTTACAATGCTAATTCTACTCCTGTTGCAAAAATTTCAACTAAATCGGAGGTTAAAATTGGGCGCTCTGTGGTCAAACGAGTGTAAATCGGGCGAAAGCTTATATGAGAATATTGCTAAATCTGAACCGATTCAACCAAATTGGCACGTCATAGCTACAATACTAATTCTACTCCCTGTGCCAAAATTTTCAACTAATTGGAGAGCAAAAAATTCTGCCCTGGGTCATAGTTGAGTGGCAAACATCGGACGAAAGCTTATTATATGGAGCTATATCTAAATCTGTAACGATTTCAACCAAGATTTGGCACGCATAGCTACAATGCTAATTCTACTACCTGTAAAAAATGTCAACTAATCGTCAGGCAAAAAATTAAGCCTGCTGTTGTCATATGAGTGCAAATCGGACGAAAAGCTATATATGGGAGCTATATCTTAAATCTGTAACCGATTTCAACCAAATTTGGCACGCATTTAGCTACAATGCTTAATTCTAACTCCCTGTGAAAAAATGTCAACTTAAATCGTAGGCAAAAATTAGCCTCTGTTGTCATATGAGTGTAAATCAGGCGAACAAACGTATATATGGGAGCCGTATATCTAAATGTGAACCCGGATTTCCAATACAACCGTCTGGTTTCATACATTGTTCTGGTTTACGCATTCGCAAAACTCAAAATTGTTAACTGTCAATAAATTCTGAACCATTCATATTTTATTATATCATTGTGGTTTGGAAACTAGCGATCTGAGGAAAAATTTGCCTTTTCGCGGAATTTATTTTTACAGAAAATTTTTTTAAAAAAATTGTATTTGTATGAGCAAATATGTTGTCAAAATTTTAGTTCTATAGAAAAATTGTTATCAAAATTTGATTTTTATAGAATATTGTCAAAATTTTATTTCTATAGAAAATTTCTAAAATGTTATCGTTAATTTTGTTGCTCAAATATTATATTTCTATAAGAAAATTATGCTCAAAATTGTATTTCTCATAGCGCAAAATGTTGTCAAAATTTTAATTTCTATTTAGAAAGAAATTTTGTCAAAATTTTACTTCAATAGAAAAATGTTGTTCAAAATTATATTCTATATAGAATTTTCAAAACTGTGATTTCTACTAGATAAATTTCCTCAAAATTTTATTCGTTTTAGAAAAATTTTGTCAGCATTTTATTTCGTATAAAAATTGTCAAAATTTTACTTCTATGGAAAATTTTTGTCAAAATTTTTATTTCTATAGAAAGTTTATGACAGTACCTTCTTATGTTTAGTTGTAGAGGCAAAATCTACAAAGCCCATAAGCGTTATTTATACTTTCCGCTTTAAAAACATTACTATAAGCAAATTAAATACTTGATTGTGATTGAAAAAATAGCCCCCAGAAAAAATCCCCAAATCCACCGGCGATTATACCCCAGCCAAACCCCAAAGTAAAAATATCCCCAACCACTGTGAAAAAAAATCCCCAGTTTGGGGGGAAAAATATCCCTAATTCTGGACAACACTGGCTGCTTAGCTCGCGCCTTATAAAAGTTCTTGCCAAAAAACGAAGTTTAGCTGGAAAGAGCCATAGAGTGCTTCGGTATGCAATGAAGAGTGGCAATTTACTGATTTTGGGGGTTTTCCGATTAGAAGCCATTACAAAATCGAGGCAGTTGTAAACAAACAAATGACCTGCCGTTTCAGAGGTCAGTTGAAATATACACTGCGACTGTACACGGTAGAACTACAGAGCGCCGCCGATGAAAATGTGTAGGCCGCCGAAACTACCGATGGGTTCTCTGCAATCGATATTCATCGATTTTGGCGTCAAAACTAAATTCGAATAATCATCGGGAAAATGTCCCATAGCGTCATTCCGACAGACAAACAATTTAATATCGAATAATTAAAACAAGTATGTAAATTAGAAAGTCGGGCGGAAAAATCCGACTATATCCATACCCGAAACCACCATATAACCATAGAAAAAAAATTTGTATTACCACCACGGTTGCCACAGTTTGGTAGAATTAACTAACCAAAGAATATAATTTTTTAATTTTTTTTTTAAATCTCTATAGAAAATAAAATTTTGGAAAAAGTTTTCTAACACACAATGTTTTTTGAGCACCTTTTCTATAATAAATAAAATTTTGATAAATAAAATTCATAAGAAATAAAATATTTGTTGAAAAAATTCGCATTAGAAATAAACATCTTTGAGAAAATTTTTTATAGATATAATATTTTGAAAAAAAAAAATCTATAGAAGTACAATTTTTGACAAAATTTCTTACAGGAATAAAAATTTGACAAGAAATTTTACTAGAAATATTTGTTTGGTAATTTTGGTAATTGTGGTAATACTTCAAAATTTTTGTTAGATTTTTTTTGGCACGAGTGGTAAAGATCAAGCCTTTGCCGGCTTTCTTAATTTCCTCCTCTAGAGCCACCACCAATGCTAAAAATTATTACAAATTGTGTTGATGGTGAAAAATGTCCGCTACATTGTGGCGCCTACGTCCCTACAAAACGCTAAAAAAACTACATATAGGGAATTTGCCTTACTTATAGCAACACTGCGCTGCTAGTTTTATATTTGCACCTACGGAGTTCAGATCATGCCACTAATAATGTAGCCCATTCATTAAAAAAAAAGAAATTGCTCAGAATTAGTGTGGGTTAATAAATCCAAAATTTGTAATAAATCGAGCAATTATTCTTATGTAAGGAGCCTTACACAAGTACGTTATAAATATGATCGGCCAGTACATCAAAATTGAAATTTGAGTATCATTGGAAATAAATAAGAGTATTATGACCCAATTTGGGAAAATCAAAGGTGCAATGCATATATATGGAAGCTACACGCAAAAAAATAATTCTTTCCTCCCAAACGAAATTTTAGACAAACAAAGTTCGTTTCTCATATTGTTTTCGCCTGTAAGGAAGTGTATTTGGCTAAGAAAGTATCATACTTTTTGTGAAAACGTTTATTCTTTTTCAGAGATGTAAAAACAATTTTCATAAAAGAACAAGCTTAAAAAAAAAACATTGTTTTCTTGCTAATTGCATTTTCGCCTCTATTATCCACGCAGGTTTTTTAGTTCTTAAACACCTTTGTCCGTGTAATACCAACAATGTAGAACGAAATCTCATACGATTTTTAAATTTAAACCCAATTTTTTTTTTACCTTTCGCCTGGACGCGAGATCGAAGCGGCGGACCATGCCACTTTGTAAGCCAACACATTACCACGACGCTATGTCCTGGTATTGCGTCATCAATAGATAAATAATCCATATAAATTATATTTATATAAAGCATACCGTTGCGGCGCCCATCGAACCGAACAAACACTTGATGAGTTCCCCCGATCCCTCTGCTTCCGACCAAAGTTTTTGTTTTTTTTTTTACATATATTCCAGATATCGTTCGGAAGATTCCAAAAATATGTTCAACATTACATTGTTAGTATATATAATTTTTCAACTGTAAAATGTTGTCTTATTAAAGACCTCAAGTCAGAAAAAGACCAGTGTTTTGATATAAACGCAAATGGACTGTGTTTATTGTCAAAATAACTTTTTTTATTGAAAAAAACAATAAAAATTTTGTAACAAACCGAATTTTTTTGGGATGATAAAAGTTGAAAATTTCAGAGCAATTCAAAAAACTCTAACAAAAGAAAGACGTTTTCGGTACCACGCCTTTCAAAACGTTTTTTTTTTCTTTTTGCGTGTAATATGTATAATCTGAACCAATTGCACAATATTTTGCGGGTTTGTACTAATACAACAAAAGGTACCTTGTGTGCAAAATTTTAGTAAGATCAGCTTAAGGAAATGAGGCCTCTTATTGTCAAAACATAAGTTATAGGGGCAAATTTTTCAAAATCGGGGGATAACATAATATGGGAGGCTATACTGCTTACATCGTGAACCGATTTCGATGAAAATTTTTTTGAACATACCGTTAGTAACTTATAGAGGACAGGATCTAGCCAACTTTTTAGTAAGATCTGAATAATAACATAACGCGTTCTATGTGCGCAAATTTGGTAAAAATCGGCATATCAACTATATTATGGGAAGCTATTATCTCTCAATCCGAAACGGATGTTCGATGAAATTTGCACAAACAGTTAGTGCGCTCTATAATATTAATATTGGCCCAACTTTGAGTACTATCTGTTGAATAAATAAGGTTTTTTTTATGGAGCTATAGCTAAATCTTGAACCGATTTCGATGATTTTTGCAACATATAGTTAGGCCATAGAAAGATTAACATTATAGCCAACTTCGAGTAAGATCGGTTTATAAATAAGGGTTTTTATGACCTAATTTGGCGAAAACGGCGATACATATATAGTGGGAGCTATAATCTAAATTTGAAAACCGATTTGGATAATATAATTGCAGCAGATTTAAAGAGGTGATTGCAGAAAAATATTTTGTTGCAATAATTTGACGACGATCGGTATTAGTAAAAAAGTGCAATGTGCACGCCCATTTGTCGAAATCGGGCGAATACATTACATATATATGGGAGCTATATCTAAATTTTGATCCGGAATTTCTTCCAAAATTCCATAGGCGTTCGTACCGTGTCCCCTAAAACTTCCTTGTACAAATTCATCAAAATCAGTGTAATAATTACGATACCGGTAATCCTTGTGAACAACTAATACATGACATACGACGGACGGATGGATGGACAAACACAAGGTTAGATCGATCTCATGACCGTGTGATTATGGAGTCGACCCGGTATATTATTTTATAGGGATCATAAATCAATATTTCTGGTGTTGGCACATTTCTTGGCAGATCAAACTATTATACCTACCACTATGTGGTTTAAGCCTACGTACTAAGGTTCAACGTTTTCGCGCACGAAAATGATCAGTTATAAAAAAAAATATCTGCGAAAAATTATTGCGGAAAAATTTTCCGCCTCAAACAGTACATGAGTTTAAACACTAACATAACTGTTGCGGACAACAATGTCAAATACAGCGCGAAAAAATAAGCTGCACCATTATTTCGTCGCATGCAAAAACTGACAATCAGCTGTTGAATGAACAATTACTATTACTTTTTTTATTGCGCTCTATCATTTATGAAAAAGAAAATTAACTGTCAATATAGATTAACAATGAGCCAAGAAAGTGACACCAAAAAAGCTTAAACTGAGTGATGAGGATAAAAATAAATTAATAAGATCTATAAAATAATAAAATAATTTGGGACAAGACAGATAAAAATCATTGCCGTTGCAGTGTACCACATGCCAAATACCTAAAAGTACATTTTACTTGAATTTTAAAAAAATAATAACTTATATTATAGTGACGTACTCCAGGACAACGGCCAACTTCTCTCTTGGAGTAATAGCATCCTTTGGGCGAGTTTTTTCTTTGGCTGAAGTAATCCTTCCACTTTTGCAAAAAAACTCAAAGAATGCATTTCGGTCCATGTGGAAATTTTCGTTGAACTTTTGCTCGGAATTAAGCAAATCTTCAAACTTCAAAACATACATTTAGAAAACAAAAAGTGAAACATAAAGTAATATATAATACTTACATCTTTCGTGAATCTTGTCATTAGACTTAACATGGAATCGGGCAGCACTCAGTGATAAGAGAGAAGTTCACCAATGTGGTATCACAATGGACTGAATAGTCTAAGTGAGCCTGATACATCGGGCTGCCACCTAACCTAACCTTCGTGAATCTTCCCTTGGAGGATCTATCTCTTAGATATGGACATATCGGAGATCTTGACGAAGAAATTTCAGCAGCAGCATTTGCAATGCTGAATACCTGTTTTGCCGCCAAACATGCAGCTGCAATAATATCGATGTTCATTTCTATTATTACTTACTTTTTATTGATTTATTAAACTTTGTTTACGTTGTATTATCACTCACGAACATATGTTGTATGTAATGTCAATATAAAAGTATCAAATAGCAAAATGACGCTTTTTATATCATATTAGCTGTTTTATATTGGTTGAAGTTAGTTGGACACACTATTCACAATTGCCTT
>PGFW01003798.1:21327-39045 GCA_003123925.1 Haematobia irritans
CCTTTAAGCCCATGGACAGAAACCAATTGGGTTGCAACTATTTGTGTCTGGTGTAATGACTAATTCCATTTTAGAAACATGATACAGAATTTGGTTTGGTTTAGAGGTGTGCGCGTGACTTGAAATTTTATTCACGCTCACGGCACATTCACGAAGCAGAAATATTATATTCACGCCACACTCACGCACGATACATGTGGTAAGCCGCATGCCCACTCACGCACATTCACGAAATGAAAAACCAGTAATTTCACAGACGCCTCGACGCACGCGAAAATGACTTTTAAGACCACGCTCCACGCGACCGATTTCACGACAGTGTCACGTGATTCAGGATAAATCAAGAGACTCACGACATTTTCCAAACGGAAATCAGCAAAGGTAACAAAATTCAAAAATAGAATATAGTTCGAGAGCTAAAATTAATTTTCAATTATGTATACGAGTAGAATTAAATCTTAATTTTTTCGCTGAGCGTGGATTTTGCAAGAAGTTTTATTCACGCAACATTCACGAAACCGATTTCATTTCTCTACCGCACGACATAATTAATTTTAGTCGCTCATTCACGCGACATTCAGTGAGAGTTGGCTTTGGATTTTGTTCACAGGAAGACTCCACGTCGATTCACGGGCGTGTCACCGAGAATATCGTGTTCACGCGCACACCTCTAAAGGTTTGGTTTCTGTTTATAGAGCGAGTGAAATTCCAGTTAGACGTGTTGCACCATGTATTTGGAATTTTTCCCAAAGTCGGGGATGATTTTTCTTGAATGGGGACTGAGAATTTTTGAATTGGAGACTGGGGTGGTGGAAGAATTTCCAGAAATTTTAGGTTTTTTTGTGGGAATTTTCTAATCAGGTTTCATTATGATAATTCAGGGTGTAAAAATTATTTGTTATGTGAATTTTTTCATCTACCCTAAGAGCTACTTTACAATTTATCTGCTTACCTAAGAATTTTTTCAGAAGCCACCAAGTTCGTTAAACATCGACTTTTTCCAAACTTTGAAAAGGTAAAAAAGTCATATTTTTTCCAAATTTTGAAAGGTTTGAAAGGTCAAAAAGTCGAAATGATTATCTTCACATTCCATATATCCCACAATTGTTTCACAATGATTTCGAATTTATTCCCAATCCATAAGCATATTAATATGGCCACAAGCAATGATTGTGCTGCACTATATGCACATCATGGTTTGCCAGCAAGGCAATCAATAGAAAATAATATAGCGCAATAAGTGCAAAACATTTGTAAATAGTGAGAATCCGTAAGCAACGATCCAAGTTGTAATGAGTTTAAAATCAATAGGCCATTTTTCAACAATGAGCTTATTGGAATAACAGTGGGTGAAGGAAGAATAGACAATCATTGCCACGAAACCTTAACCATTGGACAGAAACCAATTTTTGGTTGGCAACCTCTATTTTGTGCTGGTGTAGATGACTAAATTCATTTTAGAAAGCCATGATAATCAGATTTGGGTGTGGTTAGAGGTGTGCGCGGTGACTGAAATTTTTAGTCACACGCTTACCGGGTACTTGCCACCTGGCTCACGCAGCATTCATTGAAGCAAAAAATATTTATTCCACCGCACACTCACGACCGAGCCGATTAGCACGAAACTACATGTGGTAGCCAATCCCACTCAACGGCACATATCACAGAAAATGAAAATACCAGTTTCACGCACGCTCACGCACGAAAATACTTTTAAAGAAACTCACCGCTCACGCACGAGATTCACGAACAATTCACGGGTGATCGTCAAGGATAAATTCACGAGAACTCACGACATTTTCCAAACGATAATCAAGCAAAGGTAACAAAATTCAAAAAATAGAATATACCGTTCGGAAGCTAAATTAATTTCCAATTATTATACGAGTTATGAATTAAATCTTAATTTTTTTCCTGAGCGTGAAATTTTTGCAAGAGTTTTTATTCACGCACATTCACGGAAGCCGATTTCATTTCTCACGCACAGACATATTTATTTTTAGTCCATCACGAGACTCACATTCAGGAGAGTTGCTTTGGATTTTGGTTCACGAACTCACGTGTTATTCACGCGTGTCAACCAGAAAATTTCGTGTCAGCGAGGCGCACACCTCTATTTGGTTTCTTTTATAGAGCGAGTGAATTCAAAGCCTGGTAACAGTGTTGCCATTAATTTGGGATTTTTCCCAAATCGGGATATTTTTTCTTAGATGGGACTGCAGCTCAACTTATGGGCGTTTTCTTGTAAAAATTCACACCTTGTTTTGCAATTTTGTGTGTAAACGCGAAATATGTACTTTTTAGGTTCTTTTCTAAAAAAACAGGCAAAAATTCGAAAAAGGCTATCGAATTCTGGTTGTGAAAATAGCGCCCCGACGCCATAGAGGTAATTTACGGGCCATTTTCACACTGCCAACAAACGAGAGTGCTGCGATTGCCCTGTTTCCTTCTTGAATTCTTTTCTGCCCGCATGAAATGATAGCAATTTTTTTAGGATTGCTGGTAACGATTTTAAAAATGCGCCATATCTGTACCAGACAACAACATCGAAGGCAAAGGCACTTTTTTCAGAAAAGAAAATCACCATTAGACTATTCAGTCCATTGTGATACCACATTTGTGAACTTCTCTCTTATACGAATCTGGCCCGATTACCATGTTAGCTCAATAACAAAGGGCCGAGTCGAACAACGTTCCACATTGCAAGTGAAACCACTTTAGAGAAGGCTTTGAAAAAACCCCCTCAGAAATTGTCACACATTAACTGAGGTGGGATAATCCAGCCGCTGAAAAACTTTTTTGGGTTCGCTCGAAAGCAGGAATCTGGAACCCACGACCTTGTGTATGCCAAAGGCGGGCCATGCTAACCATTGCATTGTCCTCCGTTTGAAATTTTCAAATCTATACTGTAATTCGTAGACAGGCATAATAAAAAATGTGTGATTTTTATTAGGGATTTTCCTACAGCAGAGCTTATTCCTTTACTTGTTTGCAAAAACACCTTGCCAACAATTTATTGAGGATTTTTGTGGGAAATTTAAATTTGAAAGTGAGGAATTTTTGGTGACGAACTCATCCCAATTCGAGCCCAGGAAAAATACTGGCAAACACGCCTGTAATACGAACATTGAGAATCGAAGTTTTTCTCCCTAACGCGCAAAGTTATGTCAAAACAGTTTTTTGCATATACCCAATTTTTTGAACAT
Organism: Haematobia irritans; assembly: GCA_003123925.1. Classification (NCBI taxonomy): domain Eukaryota; kingdom Metazoa; phylum Arthropoda; class Insecta; order Diptera; family Muscidae; genus Haematobia; species Haematobia irritans. Next base: position 24,534 of record PGFW01003798.1, read on the forward strand.
GTGCCTTTGTCTGCATATCCGGTAATTATCTTGAAAAATAAACCATAGGGCACTCTGTTTAATTTCCAATTTTCACGTTCATTCTCAGATATAAGACATGCGCCACGTGATGACAAGTAGAATGTATTGGAGTTCACTCAAATTCCCTCCCAGTTTCAACCTTTATCGAATGTCAATTTTCGAAATTTAACCACAAATTTCATTCATCATTTTGTACGCAGGACTATGCCTTAAGGATCTCCCGTTTTCATTTCAAACAAAAACCTCCACAAAGCGGAGTGCTTTTAGAGACAGGTTGTGTGTATGGTGTGAGAAGAAAGTGTGTGCCACTGTTTTCTGCTTTCAACAAGACTTTTCATTTTCCAACATAGAGTCATAGCGAGCAGAGGATAACGGAAATTTGAGGTCAGCACAGTTAAGGCGATTTAAAACCCAACACAAACTTAACAGTTTTTTTTAATTAAGAAATAATGTTATTGCGCATTGGAAATTCTAAAAGTATTACTTTAACCCATGACCAATCCTATTTGAAATTTTTTGAGAAAGAGAAAATTGGAATCACAGCGTTAATGAATTCTTAATCAAGTCAACAAAGTTATAACTTTTCTCTTAATGGGTAAGTAAAGGAATGTGTTTGGCATCTGTAGTCCGCCCCACTGCCATTTGGTTTAAATCACCGCTCTACCGCCAAAACCCCCCTGTGAGACGTCACAGTTCTAGTAGGTCGTTAGTAGGTCCTGTCGTTGATAAAATGAAAAATATGGATAGAAAGTAGGTGGTAAGGTGGTGAACGTGGACTAACTAAAATTCTCATAATAAAGGATCCACAACGGAGGAAAATTGAAAGTGTCCACAAAGGGTGGATGTGAAGTAACAAAAAGCAGAGGAGTGAGGGTTTTTAAGCCATTCCAACGTAGAACGTGTAGGAAAATAGTTGATTTTCTTGGTTAGTTTCATAAAATGTTTTATCGATATCCAATAAAAAAATAGTCTGAAAACGCTAAGGATGTAGTCCGCAAGCGTTGGAACCACTTTAACCTTAACTTCTCCCCCCACCCAGACATCAAAACAATATTGGAAAATCATTTAATGTATCCTTCTTGAATATTCCATTACAGTTACATATTGCCAAGACTACAATTGAGTGCATTTACTACCAAAAACGCCAGGGTTTACCAGATATAAGCACGATAAGCCCCCTCGTAAGTGCTTATCCTGCTATGTGCTTATATAACTCAATCTAATGGGATCCCTTTTCTATTTTCTTGTGACGTACCCTAGACTTCGTCTATGACCATGATGGCCACGCACTCCTATTTATCGCTTTTAATGCACCAATGGCATCACCTGCATTCTCATCAGTGTCATGGCCTAAAATCAGCATTAAGTACCCCCTCGCAACTTAAACTCAATGAAAGATGTCGAAGCCGATTGTATATCTGCCCGATAAATCCCGTCTTGAGCGGGGAATGTGTGGAATCACAATTGGAGTTACTGATCTAGAGTTCAAAGGCTTTAAGCTTTCGATACCAATGAATTCAAGAGGTAAGACCAATCCATCGGATCTATTGTGATGATGGTGAGAAAGGGGCAGAATCGAGTGTCATTGGTATGGGAATGTGGGTGTAGGTGTTTTAGGGAGGTGATCGAAGTGGCCCCCTCCTCTCCCTGTGAGATTGTATGAAAATAGCCCATAGAAGTGTTAGGGGATTGTGTTTTGTTATTCTTTTAGATCATGAACAACCATTTGGTCCTGTCTTTGAGGTTGACTTTTTTCGTTCTTTTGGGTTTTTATGTATGGGAATATTTCCTACCCTTCTGTTAAGTAGGATAAAGAAATTTGTTGTGACCTATATTATTGTTACTTTGCAGCCTTATATGATTATTGGTAATCCTTAATTCAAAATAAATGATATTCGACCCTGATTCGGGCTACTGAAAGTGTGTTGTCATTTATTTAATCAAAAATATAACACCAAATAAAAGCTGTTCTTTATTTTTATTTAAAAGAATAAAACTTGCAAGTAGGATTTTTTTTATAATTTAAAGTCATATGGAAATTTGTTTGCAATTAGCCACGGTCTTTTGCCCAGGCCTAAGGTTAGAATTAATTTATTTTAACTGTTGTCTGCTCTCTGAAACTAAATACCAATTTCTTATATGTTTCTTGTGAAATTTCCAATATAAAGAGTCGTTTGTTTTATTAATTTTGAACTAAAACAAGGGAGTGAAATATAGAAACAATTGAATCATAAACGATTTAATTAAATGTCGTCTTCCCAACAAATAGTTTCCAGAAATTTCATAAAATTGTAACATTTTTCGCTTCAAACATGAAATTTTTCTATAACACTGTGAAAAAAACGTAATTGTGCATGTAATAAATTTCTTGAAATTTACAAGAAAAAAATATTTACTTATTTGTGTAATGATCGGTGTGTGTAAATACAGTTTAGATGTTAAATTGTCTCAAAATTTACGTGGCATTTTTCCTAATCCTGGCGAAGTTCAAGCTGTTTTTAGTGGTGGATATGTAATGTCCAAATGCATAAAACTCTAAGCGCCTACCAATGAAGAAACTGAAGAACAGAATATTGCAATTCGGAATACAGAGATTAGATTTTATTTGTCGCTTTCCTACCATGTCAAATATTTTGTGTCACTAAAATTTAAATAAAACATTAGGGATTCTAAAAATATAATATAAATTCAGTAAAACTTTAATATAAAATAAAGTTATTTATAAAAATTTCATTAAATGGTATGGATGCAAAACATATGAAATGCTATGACTGAAACACACAACAAAGAAAATGTTTTTTTTCTGATTTAATCATGAAATTAATTTAGCAAATTAAAGTTTTAAATTGAAATGGTCTTCAATCGAAAAAATGATAGTAACAATCACAATTTTAATTGGAAATAAAAAAATAACTTGATTAAAGAATTAATTGATTTTATTAGGAAACTTCTAATTAATTCTTTAATTGATGCAGATTAATAGTTTTAATGATGTCGATTGCAATACCAAGTATTATTTTTTTTATATTAAAAAGTAACCTGCCTTAATTCTTTTTAACTATGATCTGTGTTTTTAGTTTGATATAAACAAAAATGATTTTTTATAATACAATTTTTAAATCCAAATGTGAAAATTTCAATGATTTGACTAATTAACTTAAATGTTTCTACTCTTGATTAAAAATTAATTGTAATCCATTAATTAATTGATTTATGACATTTTTTGCAGATATTTTTTCTGTGAAGCCTTAACTTCCAAAAAGTGCAAGGCTTATCGATGGGCATAAAAATGTTCACTAGCACGAAAGTGACCAACACCTCAAAAAAACCTCGCTTCTGGTAACAATATACCGCAAAAACATTTTGCTTCAAGCATATATATTTCAGATTGTCCAAACAAATATTGTTTGTATTGTTGAAACAATATTATGTTTCACCCTAGGGCATACACAGGTAGAAAAAATTTATGGTAATTTTCTTAGTGATGGATAATATTTTAAGGCGCAATTGGTTACTTCCATCTCTTTCTAAACACATATATGTTTATAGGCTATTTCTAAATTAATATATGTTTGCATCTAAGCATATTATATTTACAAACATTTTATATCCCAAACATAATATGTTCTAACATATTAACATATATGTCCCAAACATGTTATGCTAGTTTATGAACATTTATATGCTTCAGCTATAAAAAATATTGTGTTGAAAAATTTGAGTTCCAAACATATAATTTTAACAAACCAAACATATGAAAAACAGTCTTTTTCGTCCGTGCAGTTGTCGCTCTACATATTATACTCAAAATCCACATTTTCGAGATTTGAAATCTACTTTTTATAAGACAAATGACAGTTGAGATCTAGTTAAAGTGTATTTTGGAAGTATAATTTGTATGCCGTATAAATTGGTTCTAAAATTTGATGTTATTTCCGACATTTCTTCTTTTGAAAAATAATATTTAAAAAAAAAATGAAAACATATTACTTCGTAGCCATTACATATTAGCCACCCTGTAGTGGCGTAGGATTACCCATACTTAATTCAATTATTTGCACAAATAATTGTTTTATTCTACGCTACACTAAAATTGATCCACAACAGTCCATAATTGAATATATGCGTCATTTTCCAGTATTTAATCCTCATAATGTAGGCCCCAGAATTCCCGTATAAATTGGTTCTAAAATTTGATGTTATTTCCGACATTTCTTCTTTTGAAAAATAATATTAAAAAAAAAATGAAAACATATTACTTCGTACCATTACATATTAGCCACCCTGTAGTGGCGTAGGATTACCCATATTTAATTCAATTATTTGCACAAATAATTGTTAAAATTGATCTACAACAGTCCATAATTAAATATATGCGTCATTTTCCAGTTTTTAATCCTCATAATGTAGGCCCCAGAATTTGACATCTTCCCGCAGCCATATTGACAACATATGTAGGCTATTGAAATGCATAATCAAATTTTATGCGCGGCTATGAACATGTATACAGTTCTAAAAGCTTTTGATCTATAAGAAAAAACTTCGCTTGACAATATGCTCATGATGAGCATACGAGTATTAGTTTAGAAGAATACTCGTAGTGAAAAAAGTTTTTTTTTACTTAAAAAAAACTTTCCACCCTCTCAAATGTTATGATCTGCCAAACTGAAAGAACACCATCCAATCCACAGGAAACCCATTTTGTTTTTCATAAAATTCTGCCTTAAAATGTTATATTATCATTTCCTGTTTTCTTTTCAGTCATTCTGCGGTGAAGGCTGGTACATTAATCTGTTTGAACTTACGTATTCATCATCGAATCCTCTCTTTGAACATCCTGATCGTCCAAATTTAGATGTGAAACTCACATCGCCATCCCATACACCCATGTATTTCCCAAACGCCCGTGGCAAATCCTATGTCTGCGATAAAGAGCAAACTGTTGTAATGTTTGCCCCCATAGATTCCGGTGATCAATCGGGTCATATACTCGCCTTTATTTGCGTGATATGCATATGCAAAAGTTTCATGTTCAAAGAGAGTGGAAAAGGGGTCCACCTTTCCATTGCAGTGCCACAGGATCATATCGTGATGAAACCGCCCCACTGGCTGTTGGTACAGCTCTAGCGATAGCTGTCCCTCCTAACCATATCAGGATATGGTGGGTGGAGGTAAGTGTGAAAGATATATTTAGAAAAATTATTATCTTGATTATGTTATGTTTCATTTTTATTTCAGATACTTCAAAATCAAAAAGGTTCAATATGGCACCATGGAGTAAAGGCCATATAAAAGCCTCGTTATTATAAAATAATAAATTAATTGAGAAATATTAGGGGGAAGTGTGTGTGTAAAGACAATTTATTTTCATTTTCAAAATATTATTTATATTTATGAAAAAAATATAAAAAACAAAACTTATTTCGAGTATTCCAAGAAAAGAAACCAAATAAAAAAAACACAACAAATGCTAAAACCAAATATAAAGAAACCACATAAAGTAACTACTTAATTATAGTAAAAATGAATTGCAAATGTCTTCCATATTGTTAAAACTAAATAAAGAAAAATTATAATATATAAATAAAAATAAAAAGAAATTATTTAAGATATATAAAACTGAATTAAAATTACAAAAAAAAGAGAATTACTTACATACTTAAAAATAATAATAATTATCATTTGATTCCTTGTCTAAATGATTGATTTTTTTAACTTCATCGAAATACTTTTTTTTAAATGATTTGGCACCTAATTTCGTCAAGAATCTAACACTTTTTCAATAATCTCGATGTTGTTATTTGAATTTAATATCCGAAGAGAAATAAAAAACACAAAACATTTAAATGAATAAGAAAAGGAACCTAAACCAAATAATGAACATAAGGAGTACATATATACATTATATAAAAACAATTTTTAGCCTATATTGCAAATATTGAAAACCATTACTCTAAGATGTTAAAAAGTTTAAATTATATATCTAAATAAAAAAATCTAATTAAAAACTATTATATATAGACATATCGATAGTTTCCAGGAAGCAGCAATAGCAAAGTCATTACAACCAAAATCTCATATCTAAACGCAACTGAAACACATCACTAAAAACAGCCTAATATTGGACCCTTATGCATTGATGATTATTGCCAAATAGAGATCCTGATATATCATGACTGACTGACCTACAGACAGACGGACACATATGAACTTTGAAATTGCCCTGAAGTTGATGTTTTTTCTATCCATATTTAAGCAAAAAAATTATAAAATATATTTCTGTTCATTTTTAATGCAATTTCTCTTAATTCTCTCAACAGACATTACCATTAGGACTTAAACAAATTTGTAAAAGTTTTATTAATGAATGCATATGAAACTAAAGTTTTAAATATTTTACAATTATCTTTAACATTTTAGCTAAAGAAAATAATTTCTTTCGTAAATTTTCATGATGAATTCGAACAATTATTTAATATTTTTGTATCATATCTCGTTCATAAACTAAGAACAAATAAAAATGTTAAGCAGACTTTTGAATGCTGAATCCGTATAAACGTGGAGTTTTACATTTCAATTTATTTCACAGCTTTGGGAAGTAGAGTAGAATGTATCTGCTCTGCATTGGCAGGTATGGTAGTGTTGCATAAAAAACGCAACACTACCATACCTCCCGTTTGTTGCAGGCGGTTTATCTCCCCTCAGCAATATTGGTAATATGACCAAAATATTTCCAATTAAAAAGTTAAATTTAATTACTAATGGATACAATTAATCTTTTTAATTAAAATAATAGGAGCCACCGTGGTGCATTGTATTTAACATGCCCGCCTTGCATACACAAGGTCGTGTGGTTCGATTCTGCTCACGCACCGAACACCAAAAGTTTTTAGCAGTGGATTGTCCACTCAGTAATGCTTGGTAAATTTTTGAGGGTTTTCAATAGCTTCTCTAAGTGGTTCTCATTGGAATGATGGAACGCTCGTTTCGGACTCGGTCTTATAAAAAGGAGGTCCCTTGTCATTGAGCTTAAACATGGAATCGGGCAGCACTCAATGATAGAGAGAGGTTTCACCCTGATGTATCCAATGACTGAATACGTCTAAGGGAGCCTGATACATTCGGGCTGCCACATAACTAACCTAACCTAAACTAAATCAAATAAAATACACCAAAGATCAATTAAGAAATTGATTTGGAAAACTGTCACGCCTTTAATTAAAATAATTTTTACTGTATTATTAATTGTTTTATTTTTTTTGTATTTTTAATCAAAGCTAACAGTTAAGAAAAAATGAGTGACCATTTTGCGCGGTTTTTATTAAACAATTTACTTGTTGATCAGGATTAACAATTTAATTTAAAAAATGTATTCGATTTCGATTGCAAATCTCAATTAATTATTTAATTGATTTTATTAAAAAGTTTAACTAAATAATTAATTTAATCTGAATTTTTCAATCGACATCAATTAAATTTTTGATTGATTTTGATCAATTAAAAAATGAAATTTTCAAATCAAATCAATTTATTTTTTTTTTATCAAATATTATTTTATGCACAATTAAAACCTTGATTGATACTAGCATTTTCGTGCTTGAAGACAATTCAATTTAAAAATTATTTGGATCATTAATTTCGTGATTGAATCAGATTTTCTTTTGCGTGGACTAAAGCAAAAGAAAATTTTGGTATAATTTCTCCCAAATAAACGGACGAAAAAGACTGTATTTCATATGTTTGGGTGTAAAAATTATATGTTTGGAACTCAATTTTTTTAACACAATATTTTTAAGTGAAAACATACAATGTTCATAAACTAACATAACATGTTTGGGAAATATATGTTAATATGTTAGAACATATTATGTTTGGGACATATGACAATGTTTGTAAATATAATATACTTAGATGAAAACATATATTAATTTAGAAATATCATATAAACATATATGTGTTTAGAAAGAGAGACCTAGAGAGCAAGTAAATGAATGGAAGTAATCATTTGACGCCTTATAAATATATACACACAAAAACAATTTCATTAAAATGTTTTTCTACCAGTGTATGCCTAAGGTGAAACACAATCCCCCATAATCCGAAATTCGGAATCGCAAATCGCAAAATTTTCGTTTGGCCATAATTTCTTAGCTAGGAAACTTTTAATCTTAAACCTTGAATATAGTTCTCTTTAATGAGAAGTTCAAATTATAATTGTATTGAAGTCCGAGAGTATCTCTATTTCCTCATTACAAGAAAAATAAATTCTTGCGAATATCGGAACATGGAGGAATATGTTTGAACAACAGTTTGTTTGTACCAATCCTGAAAATATATATGCTTGAAGCAGAATGTGTTTGGGGGTATATGTTACAGAAGCGATTTTTAAGAACGAACATCATTTGGCGTCAATGATTTTTACTTTTACTCTCTTTTTCATGAAGCTGCGTTAGTGCTACGTGTGCTAAGGAACTTTAAAATCGTGGGTCACAGGAAAGCAAGTCCACGTGCTGATAATTTTTCAGTTAAAGTTAATCGGAGAGAAGATATCTGCAATTAACTTTCTGTTAACTGGCAGTTAAAGCCTAATGGAGCTGTATAAAATGACCCTTTATTGTGTGAGAAGGAGTAATTTCGTAAATTTCTTTTATGAGGAACGAAGTTTTCTCTTATTATGAACGAAGTTTTAGACAAACTTTTGTTTGCCGTTAAAAAAAAAATATTTAAAAGCAAATAAAAACGGTAGAGATAAAAACGATAAAACGTTTGTCATACATACAGATTTGGTCTAAAATTTCTTTCCGGAGTGAATTTCTTACTTTCCCCATACCGTTTACTAATAAAACAAATAAATTGAATACAAATTAAAGTGTATGTTCCCAATTCCACGGTTAATATTCTTTCTTATTCTGTGTTTCTTTATTTTATATTCTTTTCTAAAGAAAACTCCGCCTTTGTGCCTATAAAACGATAAAGATTTCTTGGACTAGCCTAGCCTTTTTCAATACGGGGGGAATTTTGTTTTTGGCCTGTTTGAGGTGGTTTTTATTTGCTTAACACATGACTGTGTATCGCTTTTTTTGTTTGTAGAGAGTTTTTTTCGAACAAAACTGGTATTTGCTTTGAAAACCTTTTCTTTTTTTCTGATGGTGAGCGGCTAGAAGACCACGATGGACGCTCTGTTTAAAAGATGGATAATATACAAATATAAGTACATTAATGGGTGATATACTTAAATCAATAGGGTACGGCAGAGAAAAGCAGTCAGCCTATGGAGAAGCAAAAACAAAAACTTAAAACAAATCATCAAAAACCAAAATGGTGATCTTGAGCTATGGTCATATACATTGAACAAAAAAGCAAGTAAACGATTTTAAAGTCTCCTTAGCACACGTAGCACTAACGCAGCTTCATGAAAAAGAGGGTAAAAGTAAAAATCATTGACGCCAAATGATGTTCGTTCTTAAAAATCGCTTCTGTAACATATACCCCAAACACATTCTGCTTCAGGCATATATATTTTCAGGATTGGTACAAACAAACTGTTGTTCAAACATATTCCTCCATGTTCCGATATTCGCAAGAATTTATTTTTCTTGTAATGAGGAAATAGAGATACTCTCGGACTTCAATACAATTATAATTTGAACTTCTCATTAAAGAGAACTATATTGCAAAGGTTTAAGATTAAAAGTTTCCTAGCTAAGAAATTATGGCCAAACGAAAATTTTGCGATTTGCGATTCCGAATTTCGGATTATGGGGGATTGTGTTTCACCTTAGGCATACACTGGTAGAAAAACATTTTAATGAAATTGTTTTTGTGTGTATATATTTATGAGGCGTCAAATGATTACTTACATTCATTTACTTGCTCTCTAGGTCTCTCTTTCTAAACACATATATGTTTATATGTATTTCTAAATTAATATATGTTTTCATCTAAGTATATTTATATTTACAACATTGTCATATGTCCCAAACATAATATGTTTCTAACATATTAACATATATTTCCCAAAACATGTATGTTAGTTTATGAACATTGTATGTTTCACTTAAAAATATTGTGTTAAAAAAATTGAGTTCCAAACATAATAATTTTTACACCCAAACATATGAAATACAGTCTTTTTCGTCCGTTTATTTGAGAGTAATTACCAAAATTTTCTTTTGCTTTAGTCCACGCAAAATGATTCAATCACGAAATTAATGATCCAAATAATTTTTAAATTGAATTGTCTTCAAGCACGAAAATGCTAGTATCAATCAAGGTTTTAATTGTGCATAAAATAATATTTGATAAAAAAAATAAATTGATTTGATTTGAAAATTTCATTTTTTTAATTGATTCAATCAAAATTTAATTGATGTCGATTGAAAAATTCAGATTAAATTAATTATTTAGTTAAACTTTTTAATAAAATCAATTAAATAATTAATTGAGATTTGCAATCGACATCGAATACATTTTTTAAATTAAATTGTTAATTGACAACAAGTAATTGTTTAATAAAAACCGCGCAAATGGTCACTCATTTTCTTAACTGTTAGTTTGATTAAAAATACAAAAAAAATTAAAAAATTAATTAATACAGTAAATAATTTTTTAATTAAAGGCGTGACAGTTTTCAATCAATTTCTTAACTGACTTTGGTTTTTATTTGATTAGTAGGTTGATTATGTGGCAGCCCGATGTATCAGGCTACTTAGACTATTCAGTCATTGTGATACACAGGTGAACTTCTCTCTATCACTGAGTGTTAAGCTCAATGACAAGGACCTCCTTTTTATAGCCGAGTCCGAACGGCGTTCCATATTCCATGAAACCACTTAGAGAAGCTTTGAAAATCCCTCAAAATGTTACCAGCATTACTGAGGTGGGACAATCCACTGCTGAAAAACTTTTTGGTGTTCGGTCGTAGCAGGAATCGAACCCACGACCTTGTGTATGCAAGGCGGGCATGTTAAACAATGCACCACGGTGGCTCCCTATTATTTTAATTAAAAAGTTAATTGTATCCATTAGTAATTAAATTTAACTTTTTAATTGGAAATATTTGTGTCATATACCAATATTGCTGAGGGGAGATAAACCGCCTGCAACAAACGGAGGTATGGTACAACAAAAAAATTCACGAAAATTTTTCAATAAAATTTTAGGAGTTTTAAAAAAATTCATTAAATTTAATGATTCAAAAATTTTTTTTGAAACAAAAAATCAATAACAAATAAAGTATCAATTAATTTTAAGGATCAATTAACTTTTTAATGACCTCATTAAGTATATATTTCCGTATTAAGACATTTAATTAAATTTTGGATAATTATAAAAATTTTTCTGATTCAATAGGAGATTAATCAGAAAAATTTGTTGGTGAGTGTTGCGTTTTTTATGCAACGCTACCATACCTGCCATGCAAGAGCAGATACATTATACTCTACTTCCAAAGCTGTTGAAATAAATTGAAATGTAAAACTCCACGTTTATACGGATTCAGCATTCAAAAGTCTGCTTAACTATTTTTATTTGTTCTTAGTTTTATGAACGAGATATGATACAAAAATATTAAATAATTGGTCCGAATTCATCATGAAAAATTTACGAAAAGAAAATTATTTTCTTTAGCTAAAATGTTAAAGATAATTGTAAAATATTTAAAACTTTAGTTTCATATGCATTCCATAATAAAACTTTTACAATTTTGTTTAAGTCTCTATATGGTAATGTCTGTTGAGAGAATTAAGGAGAAATTGCATTAAAAATGGAACAGAAATATATTTTTATAATTTTTTTGCTTAAAATATGGATAGAAAAAACATCAACTTCAGCGGCAATTTCAAAGTTCATATTGTGTCCGTCTGTCTGTTAGGTCAGTCAGTCATGATATATCAGGATCATCAATGCATAAGGTGTCCAATATTAGGCTGTTTTTAGTGATGTGTTTCAGTTGCGTTTAGTATATGAGATTTTGGTTGTAATGACTTTGCTATTGCTCTCTTCCTGGAAAAACTATCGATATGTCTATATATAATAGTTTTTAATTAGATTTTTTTTATTTAGATATATAATTTAAACTTTTTTAACATCTTAGAGTAATGGTTTCAATATTTGCAATATAGGCTAAAAATTGTTTTTATATATATGTATATATGTACTCCTTATGTTCATTATTTGGTTTAGGTTCCTTTTCTTATTCATTTTAAAGTTTTGTGTTTTTTATTTCTCTTCGGATATTAAATTCAAAATAACAACATCGAGATTATTGAAATAAGTGTTAGATTTCTTGACGAAATTAGGTGCCAAATCATTTAAAAAAAGTATTTCGATGAAGTTAAAAAAATCAATCATTTAGACAAGGAATCAAATGATAATTATTATTATTTTTAAGTATGTAAGTAATTCTCTTTTTTTTGTAATTTTAATTCAGTTTATATATCTTAAATAATTTCTTTTATTTTTATTTATATATTATAATTTTTCTTTATTTAGTTTTAAAATATGGAAAACATTTGCAATTCATTTTTACTATAATTAAGTAGTTACTTTATGTGGTTTCTTTATATTTGGTTTTAGCATTTGTTGTGTTTTTTTTTTATTGGTTTCTTTTCTTGGAATACTCGAAATAAGTTTTGTTTTTATATTTTTTTCATAAATATAAATAATATTTTGAAAATGAAAATAAATTGTCTTTACACACACACTTCCCCCTAATATTTCTCAATTAATTTATTATTTTATAATAACGATGGCTTTACTATGGCCTTTACTCCATGGTGCCATATTGAACCTTTTTGATTTTGAAGTATCTGAAATAAAAAAATGAAACATAACATAATCAAGATAATAATTTTTCTAAATATATCTTTCACACTTACCTCCACCCACCATATCCTGATATGGTTAGGCAGGACAGCTATCGCTTAGAGCTGTACCAACAGCCAGTGGGGCGGTTTCATCACGAATATGATCCTGTGGCACTGCAATGGAAAGGTGGACCCCATTTCCACTCTCTTTGAACATGAAACTTTGCATATGCATATCACGCAAATAAAGGCGAGCTATATGACCCGATTGATCACCGGAATCTATGGGGGCAAACATTACAACAGTTTGCTCTTTATCGCAGACATAGGATTTGCCACGGGCGTTGGGAAATACATGGGTGTATGGGGATGGCGATGTGAGTTTCACATCTAAATTTGGACATCAGGATGTTCAAAGAGAGGATCGATGATGAATACGTAAGTTCAAAACAGATTAATGACTACAGCCTTCCACCGCAAGATGACTGTAAAGAGACAGTGATAATATAACATTTTAAGGCAGAATTTTATGAAAAACAAAATGGGTTTCCTGTGATTGGATGGTGTTCTTTCAGTTTGGAGATCATAACATTCGTGAGAGGGTGGAAAGTTTTTTTTAAGTAAAAAAAACTTTTTTCACTACGAGTATTCTTCTAAACTAATACTCGTATGTCTCATCATGAGCATATTGTCAAGCGAAGTTTTTTCTTATAGGATCAAAAGCTTTTAGAACTGTATACATGTTCATAGCGCGCATAAATTTGATTATGCATTTCAATAGCCTACATATGTTGTCAATATGGCTGCGGGAAGATGTCAAATTCTGGGGCCTACATTATGAGGATTAAATACTGGAAAATGACGCATATATTCAATTATGGACTGTTGTAGATCAATTTTAACAATTATTTGTGCAAATAATTGAATTAAATATGGGTAATCCTACGCCACTACAGGGTGGCTAATATGTAATGGTACGAAGTAATATGTTTTCATTTTTTTTTTAATTATTATTTTTCAAAAAGAGGAATGTCGCGAAATAACATCAAATTTTAGAACCAATTTATTACGGTAATTCTGGGGCCTTACATTATGAGGATTAAATACTGGAAAATGACGCATATATTCAATTATGGACTGTTTGTGGATCAATTTTAGTGTAGCGTAAAGATAATAAAACAATTATTTGTGCAAATAATGAATTAATATGAGGTAATCCTACGCCACTACAGGGTGGCTAATATGTAATTGGCTACGAAAGTAATATGTTTTCATTTTTTTTTTTTAAATATTATTTTTCAAAAGAAGAATGTCGGAAATAACATCAAATTTTAGAAACCAATTTATAACGGCATACAAATTATACTTCCAAAATACACTTTAACTAGATCTCAACTGTCATTTGTCTTATAAAAAGTAGATTTCAAATCTCGAAAATGTGGATTTTGAGTATAATATGTAGAGCGATAACTGCACGGACGAAAAAGACTGTTTTTCATATGTTTGGTTGTAAAAATTATATGTTTGGAACTCAAATTTTTAACACAATATTTTTAAGTGTAAGCATATAATGTTCATAAACTAGCATAACATGTTTGGGACATATATGTTAATATGTTAGAACATATTATGTTTGGGACATAAAATGTTTGTAAATATAATATGCTTAGATGCAAACATAGTAT
>PGFW01003803.1:834-11566 GCA_003123925.1 Haematobia irritans
ACAATGAAGCAAGAAAACATTAGAGCTATGCAACAAATTGAAATTTTAACCATAACAAATCAAGACCTTACGAATAAGTTGGCTACAGGCCATATTAGTGCCAACATATCTAATCCAACAAAATATAATAATAATATTTAACAACGACACAAATAGTGAAATAAGAAATGAGATTATAATATTAACAATGAAATGGAAATAGAGGAGATCGCAGGATCGGTGATTAGCAAAGGAGCTATACCGAAGGATAAGCGCCAGAAAAATTAAGACAAACCGAAGAAGATGAAGCAAAGGCCAAATCAAAAAGAAAGAAAGCAACTAATGGAAGAAAATACACAAAAAATCATAGAACTGGAAAATGAAGCCGAAGTAGATGAGGCAGAAGAAAAAGAAATGAATGAAACACCAATTGGGAAAAAGGTAAAGCCAGCCCACCTAGTATTAGAATATATGGAGTAAATGTGAAAGAATTTGTACAAAATTTAAAAAGGGAATTAGAACATGAATTATTTTCATGATCAATCATAAATAAAAACTTAATAAAACTAAAAGTACATCAACTTGAGGATCACAGTAAAATTAAAAAAAAAAATCGTCCTTTTGATACCCAACCAGCCCTCTTTGGGTGTCGGGAGGTCTGGCCTGGGAAATTTTCCAGCACCTGTGAGTAGACGACAGACAGAGCATTCTCAATTTCCCCCCATTTCTGCTTTGGAATCATACCGTCCAATGCTCCTTTATTAATGATAGCCATCACAAGCTATCTTTAGCAACTGAGGCAAACGATCTTTTGATCCCTTTTTGGAGGATGGCAGCTCATTCCGGCGATCGTTCCCTTTTCCAGTCTCCAAGCAACTTCCTTGAGCACCATCTTTACAGCGAATCGCTTTGTGTTTAGCGCAGCGTGCTTGGGTTCGACTGCATCCTAACTTCTTTAGGATAAACACAAGCATTTCTCGCGTTCCTTGAATTCTCTTTCGTGAGGGATCTTACCTCCTTTTTGATGTCGTTACCGCTAGAGAAAAAGTTCAGACTTGTCAGAGTTCTCACCGCGACCGCTATTTACAGGTCGACTAATTCGGGCCTCCTAACTCCTTGGTCATCTGCCCAGATTTATAACTCCACGTCGATACCCGTCACTGGGCCCTGCAAGTTAGCAACCCAGTGGATGAAACTTGAAATTTCGCTGCATGGTTGGTTAATATATCCAACCACATCTGTGAAATTCTTAGTAGGTACTATTACGTTAGTTTTATCGCGTATTGAAAAACAGTCCGTTCTTCGCACGCGTGAATAGACCGTCAAATGGTTGTTGGGGGCCTATATCCATACTTCTTAAACAACCTTACTGAATTGGTTATCATAAAGCTATTTGTGGGGTTAGCATTGATATACGTCTAAGAGAAAAGCCGCTTTGCATATTTAAGAAAATTAAGGGGTACATGTTTATGGGTTCTTTGTCTCAATCTGACTATAGCTCATAGTCAGTGTTGCCAGGGAAAATGTTCGGTTTACCCTACAAGGACAAAAAAAGTTCCCTACTTTCTCATACATTCCCAAACAATTTTCCCTACAATATTTTTTCGTTTAAATTTTAAACAAATTTTACCAAAAAAAAATGGGTCTAAGTAACTTTATTATCTTAAAACATGAAATAATGTAACGCATATAAAACTGGAAAATAAATTATGTATTACCACCACGGTTACCACTGTTTGTAGAATTCTACCAAAAATTAGTAATTTTTTTTGTTAAGTTCTATAGAAATAAAATTTTTGGAAAAATTTCTATAAACAAACTTTTTTGAGAAATTATTTCTATAGGAAGAATAAAATTTTGATTAATAAATTCTATTGAAAAATAAAATTTTGAGTAAAATTTCCATTTAGAAATAAAATTTTTTGAAAAATTCTATTTTTCAAATTAAAGTTTGAGCCTTATGGTCAAACATAAGGTAATTATCGGGCGAATTTTTCAAAATCGGGCGATACATTATATGGGAGCTATATCTACATCTGAACCATTTCGTATTTTAAATTTTGAACATATATTTAGTTACTATAGAGGACTAGATTAGCCAACTTGAGTAAGATCGGATTGATATATTAAGGGCTTTATGGCCAATTTAGAAAAATCGGGAGGTACATTATATATGTGGGAGCTATAGTAAATCTGAACCGATTTCGATGATTTTTTTTGCACATATAAAGGGTGATTCTTTGGGTATTGATTTTTCATGCATTAGTATTTGACAGATCACGTGGGATTTCAGACATGGTGTCAAGAGAAAGATGCTCAGTATTGCTTTGACATTTCATAATGAATAGATTCACTAACGAGCAACGCTTTGCAAATCATTGGAATTTTATTTACCAAAATCAGTGGCAGAAAATCCGCTATTTTTTATCGACACAATTTTGTTCAGCGATGAGGCTCATTTCTGGTTGAATGGCCTACGTAAATAAGCAAAATTTGCCGCATTTGGAGTGAAGAGGCAACCAAGAAGCCGTTTCAGAACTGCCCATGCATCCCGAAAATGCACTTGTTTGGTGTGGTTTGTAACGCTGTGGATCATTGGACCGTATTTTTTCAAAAATGCTGTTGGACGCAACGTTTACGGTGAATGGCGAATCGCTTCGTTCGATTGACTAACAAACTTTTTTGTTGCCAAAAATGGAAGAACTGGAACTTGGATTGACATGTGGGTTTCAACAAGATGGCGCTACATGCACACAGCTCGCGATTCTATGGCATTTTGAGGAAAGACTTCGGAGAACAATTCATCTCAAGAACATGGAACCGGTAAAGTTGGCCACCAAGCAAGATCATGCGATTTGACGCTTTAGACTATTTTTTGTGAGGGGCTACGTCAAGTCTAATGTCTACAGAAATAAGCCAGCAACTATTCCAGCTTTGGAAAGAACAACATTTCCCGAAGAAATCGGGCTATTTCCGGCCGAAATGTCTCGAAAAAGTTGCCCAAAATTGGACTTTCCGAATGGACCACCTAAGACGCAAGCCCGCGGTCAACATTTAAATGAAATTTCTTCAAAGTAAATGTCATGCGACCAATCTAACGTTTCAAAATAAAGAACGATAGATTTTGCAAATTTTATGCCGTTTTTTTTTTAAAAAAAAGTTATCAAGCTCTTTAACAAATCACCCTTTAGTAAGTGCTATAGAAGAATTACATTTAGCCAACCTTTAGAGCAAGATCGGTGGATAAATAAGGCGGTTTTGGGTGCCAAATTTGCGGAAAATCTGGGGATACATATATATGAGAGCTATATCTAAATTTTCTGAACGATTTGGTATGGAAAATTTTGCGGTCGCGTAAGAAAAAGTTTTGCCTTTTGCAAATTTTGGTGGACGATCCGCTTGAAAAAAAGCGCAACGTAACCCCATTTGTTCGGAAAAATCGGTCGATACATATATATTGGGAGCCTATATCTAAAAATTTGCGATTTTTTTTCCAAATTCAATGGCGTTCGTCCACTTGTGCCCCAAAAACTCCCTGTACCAACATTTCCATCAAAATTGATTTAATTAATTGCGACCGGAATTCCTGACAAACGAATAACATTGACAGGACGGACGAAGGACGGACACCAAGCGCTCTAGATCGGACTGAGGAGGGTGATTCTGAGTTCGATTTGGTATATATATTTTATTGGGTTCTAAATTCAATATTTCTGGTAGGCCACATTTTTATGGTCAGATCAAACTTATTATAACCTGACCACTATGTGGTTTAGGGTATAAAAATAACCTTATGATTATTTTTGACCATTAGAGGCCTCCATTTCTTTACTGATTTCTTACTCAAAATTTTTGCAAAAGGTAAACCTTCTGTGTTAATCAATTGAAACCGTGGCACAACATATTATGCAACTTGGGTTCAGATTTAGATACAGCTCGTATATATGCATTGCTCGATTTTCCCAATCTTGGCAATAATACTCTTAATTATTAAGCAATATTACTCATATCTTCAACTGTTGATGAATTAGTCGATCATATTTATATCTTACTTGTAGCTCTTCCATAATAACGTTTTCATTGACTCAATACTTTAATGAGATTTTCGATCTTGTGCATTGATTGTTAAGAATTTTACAACGCTCTTCAGTTTTAATCAATCAGGTTTTCGCCCTAGGTAAATTACTCATACAAATCTAGGATTTTGTCGCTCTATCAAATAACGAATGCCACATTTTTCTTTCGACGAAGGTACTTTGAACTCTCGCATTTATTGCACTCCAAAAAAGTAAACACTTCAACCCGATAATATACCATTCAATGGCGTGATACTTCTAAAATTGCCTGAGGTCCTACTAAACATTATCGTGTGTAAAATTGTGAATATGCGTGAGTAAAATACACTATGGATCTATTTTAAACAATGATGTTACAAAAACATTCAACACTATAAATCAGCGGCCATTCTGGGTTGGTTGGTAGATTGTTTTAGCAATTCAATAATTAAATAAATTGGCTAAACCAAGGTATTACTTTTAGGCTGACGATAAATTCCATTTTAGTGAAGATCCATTCCACAACAGCCACTTCTTATTTAGTGTTTGGAGCACGTTTGCGAGATAATGATGGAAAGAAGTTGGGAAATTAGCAGCTAAAACTTTATTTCTTTGTTAATAGACTGAAACTTTTAGTTTGTCGTTTTTTTCATACACGCAAAATATGAATTTATTTTTGCGCAAAATGAAATTTTTTTAGGCTAAATTTCTTTGTTTTGCTAAAGTGGTTTTCTTAGTCTAAACAAATTTCAGTCAGGGACAAACGTTCTTCTTAGGTAACATATTCACTTAAAAATTTGCGCACCTTGAAACAACTAGAGAAATGATGAAGTATGCCTATTATTTACGCATAAAACTGAGTTTGTTAATCGATGTGAAGGACATAATAAATAAATATTCTAGTAAAAGAAAGCCAAAAATTTAATATATAAAATTGTACGCTGAGGGGAAATATAAAAAAGTTGTTCAAAATTTAATTTGGGGTTACTCTGAAATTTATTTATTTTTTTACATTAAATTGGGTTTCCAAAAAAATTTAATTGAATGAAATTATAATATGCATAAAAAACTAAATTATTCTGTTAAAAAGAAAGTTAGAGAAACTTACCAATTCATATTTAAAATATAAGCAGAAGAGTAATAGAAATTTTTCCAAATTGTTAAGGGTTATTCTTAAAATTAAATATTTTTTTTTGCTTAAAAACTATTAAATTTGGTTTCCACAAACATTTGATTGAAGAAATACTAAAATAAAGGTATTAAAACCCTGATAGTTTTTCGACGATTAAAACGTAAAATATTCTAAGTTAAATAAATACATTTATACACCGAAAAAAAAGTGTCTTTCGGAATACTAAAAGCGAAAAAATGTTCATCAATTTAATTTTAGCCCATTTTTTGGTTCCATTAAGCTTAAATTTTGTATGCGAAATTAATAAAATTTACTTGTTTCAGGTAAAAACTCCTAAACTGAAAGCAGTTCAGAATTAGTTATTAACTAGAAATAAGGCATGGAATTTTACTAATACTGTTTTCTTTCGCTGGGTATAAGAATTTTACTACTGAACAAGGGAAAATTTTATTTCACTTGATAACAAAGTATTCTAAAAATAAACAAACCCCGTACTAAACCCAAGTTCCTCAAGTTACTAAAATTTCTTATAAATATGACGGGTTATTCTGACTTCATTTTATGTTATAGAAAGCTTATCTATTACATTACGAATAACACTTGGCATAGAAAAATATTTTGAATTCATTCCGTACTAAAAGTATCAATCCTTTCAAATCTTAAGGAAACCATACTTTTTAAAAAATAGGAATTTTCCTATAATCTCTTTTTGTCTTACCTGTAATCGATATCCTGTCATCGGCGTAATCGATATGTTTAGCGCGTGGGTTGTTTCTTTAGTTGGAATCGCATTGTTATGGTATACGGAGAGATTGTTTTAAAATAATATATGTAAATAACAAATAAAAATATATAAAATATTTGTTATTTTCAATTAGGTGAGGAACAATTTTCGTTTTTGAAAAAATATTAAACAATAAATAACAAAACAATAAGTCTATCAATGTTCGTGATGGTGTACCAAAGAAAGAATCACCAGAGAATAACAACCTTGCAAACTTCCAATTTATTCATCAGGTAACATTCAGGGACGCTTACCTTGTGAAAACTTGGTTTATGATTTTTTTATATTTGTAGGCATTGAAATTTGCTTAAAATGAGGGACCAAAAATCGTTAGCAGAACTTATTAAAAAGTGAAAGGTACACGAAGAAGAAGAAGACAAAATTACTTTACAGTTGATAACAGTTGATGCTGATTGAACCTTAATAAATTATATATTAATAACTTATTTAATAAAAACATGTTTTTATTGAAGAAATTGGCCTATATAAACAAATAAAATTGAAGGGTGATTTCTTTTGAGGTTTAGGATTTTCAATGCATTTAGTATTTGACAGATTCACGTGGGGGGAATTTTCAGGACATTGTGTCAAAGGAGAAAGATGCTCAGTATGCTCTTTGACATTCTTCATCCATGACATAGACTTACGATCTGCCCAACGTCGATTCAGTGAATTGGGCCTATGAAAATGTTGGCAGAAAATCCGCTTATTTTATCGACAAATTTGTTCACGCGATGAGGCTCATTCTGTTGAATGGCACTAAATAAGCAAAATTGCAAAAGCATTTGGAGTAAGAGCAAACCAGAAGCCGTTCAAGAACTGCCATGCATCCCGAAAAATGCACTGTTTGGTGTGGTTTGTTACGCTGGTGGAATCATTGCGACCGTATTTTTTCAAAAAAGATGCTGTTGGAGCGCAACGGTTACGTGTGAATCGGCGATCGGCTATCGTTCGATGCTAACAACTTTTTTGGTTGCAAAAAAATGGAAGAAACTGAACTTGGTTTGGACATGTCTGGTTTTCAACAGATGGCGCTACATGCCACACAGCCTCGCCGAATTCTATGCATTTTGATGGGAAAAACTTCGCTGAGAAACAATTTTCATCTCAAGAAATGCGACCGGTAGTTGGCCACCAAGATCATGCGATTTGACGCCTTTTAGACTATTTTTTGTGGGGCTTACGTCAAGTCTACAGAAAATAGCCCAGCAACTTATTTCCAGCTTTGGAAGACACATTTCCGAAGAATTTCGGGCTATCCGGCCGAAATGCTCGAAAAAGGTTGCCAAAATTGGACTGTTCCGAATGGACCACCTTAAGAACGCAGGCCGCGGTCAACATTTAAATGAAAATTATCTTTCAAAAAAGTAAATTGTCATGGACCAACTCTAAACGTTTCAATAAAGAAACCGTTGAGATTTGCAAAATTTTTATGCGTTTTTTTTTTAAAAAAAAGTTTATCAAGCTCTTAACAAATCACCCTTTATTTAAAAACGAAATAAACAGTCAATTTGAAGTAAAAGTTTTACAACAAAAATATGTAGATAAATTTTGTCCAAAATTATGAAAATAAGTTTTCAATAAAATCATTCCATATATGGAATTCAATTCAGTTAAATTTCATTCTTGTAGTATAGTGGTACATTACACGGATGAAAATCAGACTGTTTTTCATATGTTTGGCCTATAAACATTATATGTTGGAACACAAATTTTTAAACACAATATTTTTGAGATGTAAGCATATAATGTCATAAACTAGCATAACATGTTATTGGGACATTATAAATGTTAATATGTTCGAACTATTATGTTTCGGACATAAAATGTTTGTAAATATAATATGCTTTGGATGCAAAACATATATATAATTTAGAAATAGCTCATAACATATATGTTTTAGTAGCTTGGTTGCGCTATTTAAACAGGGAGACCGATATTGAATTAACGTTGGTGGTTGTTGCTTTGTTATTACAAAATTAACATTTTATTTTCCTTGGGCAATTGATCAGCTTACTTCTTTGATCCTTACAAACTGTGTGGTCCGCTGTTCGAATCCCCGTCGGCAAAAAGCTAAAATTTATAAGTAAAAAAATCATTAAAATTGAATGAATTCTTCTACAATGTTTGTATTACAGAAAAAAGGTGCTTAAGAACTAAAAAAATCTCGTGGAAGTGAGAAAGAGTGTGATGGGAATATACAATTAGGCGGAATACAAAATTTTTGAGCATTCAGGTTCGAAAACCTATTGTTGTTAGCCCACTTATTTTACCTGATTTATTTTCATAAATTCATTATGATTGTTTAAAATATATAAATTAAATAAATTAATTTTGAGCACAATATTGTTTTGGGAGAATTTTTTTAAGCATATAATTTTTGGAGTGCAAAATGCTTCCAAACATATTATATTGTTCACATTAATAACATTATTGTTTTTTTTGGAATACAACATTATTGAATTTTGGATGCAAAAATACAAAATGTTTGGAACTTAGACTACAAAAAAAAACCATTTATTGTTTAGACCAATATGCTTTCAAACATATTATATCATTGGAAGAGATCAAACAATATTAAATGTTTTGGGCAATGGCAATACCCAACAAATGTTTTATGCTTGAAGCAAAATATGTGGGAGTATATGTACAGAAGCGATTCTTTTGTAGAGGGTGTAAATGATAGGGAAGATGTTAACTAATATATGGAATGCATTCTAACCTAATTTCTAGAAAAATCATATCGTTCAAAACAAATAAAAATGTTTTTGGGCGCTATACGAAGTTCAACTTTGCCTTCACAATGAGTGTCAATTTTAGACTCTGAGTTTTCACTTTTTTCTGGGGTAAAAGAAAACTTACGCAATTCTCTATTAAAAATTTGTCCGAATCCATCTGGGGTGCCTCTGAAATTAAATATTTTTGTACAACAAAAGAAAAAACATTTAACTGTTTCACAAAAAAAATATTATATTAACACAATATAATATAACATAAAAATATATTCTTTGTTTAAAGAAAACTCACATTTTTAAAAAAGAAATACGTACGAGCTTTATGATTAAACTATGCGCTGAGGTGTAACAAAAAAAGTTTTCTCAAAATTCCAATCTGGGGTTTACTTTGAAATGATATTTATTTTTTACATTGAATAAAAAAAAAAATAATTTAGATATATATAAAACAATTTCAATATAACTTTCCCATTTCAGCATATTTTCCCTACAATATTGAACATTCTTAATAATTTTTTCTAAGCTACCGATCATCACTTCGCCATCGACAAAATATTAATAACTTTCATTTAAACGGTTTATTAAAAAAACAGCCAATAAATGTCTCAAAAAACTAAAATATTCCATACCTTTATATTTCTTTGTTACATAGCTGCTAAAATGATGCAATAGCCCACGCCAACGCCAACTATACAACTGAAGCATGGCAAACAAAACCAAGCAAAACCAAAACATTCCTACAACAACAAAAACACATGTGCCTTCATTGAAAACAACACCTCATCCAGCCAAATAAACCATCCGCGAATAACAAATACATACACACACAAACCACTGAAAGAACAAAAATAAAAACAACCCCACGCTCAGATATACACAACATACCCAGCACTCGCTACCATATTTTATTAATTATTAACTAGTGAAATGGCTGCCGAAGTGATAACAACTAAAATAAAACAGCGGAAAAACCCTGACTAAATTGAAAAAGTACCAAGTCATAGTGAATTATTAAGCATTTTGGTGGTTGATTACTAAAGAGAAGTTATACGAAATTACATTTCATGGGAGATGCAGCGGGTGGAGCCGTTGCGTATATCTAAAATAGAATTGCTAGAAAGCACTAGAATCAACTATTACACTGATAGAGATCCAGAGGTGCACAATAAAGCAAATGAATCATTGCATCAATCAAATGAAGGCGATATAAATATCAAGAAATGAACTTATGCAAATAACATAATGAACAACATCCAATTAGAAACCCGTTCTGAGACCTTGGTCTATGAACAAGAAAATGCCACGGAAAAATCAAAAAATAAAACCAACAACAAAAGTGGAAAAAAATAAAAGTGTATATCTGAAGATTAGTATCAATAGATGAAGCACAAGCGGCCATTGAAAATTTATTACGCCAACTAGAAACAATGAAGCAAGAAAACATTAGAGCTATGCAACAAATTGAAATTTTAACCATAACAAATCAAGACCTTACGAATAAGTTGGCTACAGGCCATATTAGTGCCAACATATCTAATCCAACAAAATATAATAATTAATATATATAACAACGACACAAAATTAGTGAAATTAAGAAATTGAGATTATAATATTAACAATGAAATGGAAATAGAGGAGATCGCAGGAATCGGTGATTAGCAAAGGAGCTATACCGGAAGGATAACCCCAAGAAAAATTAAGACAAACGAAGAAAGATGAACAAAGGCCAAATCAAAAAAGAAAGAAAGCACTAATGTGAAGAAAATACACAAAAATCATAGAACTGAAAATGAAGGCCGAAGTAGATGAGGCAGAAGAAAAGAAATGAATTGAAACACAATTGGAAAAGGTATAAGCCAGCCCACCTAAGTTTAGAATATATGAGTAAATGTGAAAAAGAATTTGTACAAAATATTAAAAAGCGGAATTAGAACATGAATTATTTTCATGATCAATCATAAATAAAAACTAATAAAACTAAAAGTACATCAACTTGAGGATCACAGTAAATTAAAAAAAAAAAAATTTAGAAGAAAGATTGAATATC